>AWOL01S0006161.1:169696-211122 GCA_000715115.1 Nicotiana otophora
TATATATAATGTGGTGAGTTGGGGCCTGGAGGTGTTAAGCCTTCTTGAACGCGGCTGAGTGACCGCGAAAGCGGAGCATCAAGACCTGGAGGCATCCCGAACGCGGCGTGGGGGACGCGAATGCGAAGAAGAATTTTTGGCCTTCGTGATCGCGAGAGTACTTTCGTAATCGCGAAGAGGAAGAGCCTGGGCAGACTTCTATTTTTACTCTGACATTATATATGCTAGAAAACTAATTTTTTATTTTGTAGATAAAAATTTATTTGTTCTATAGGTAAGTCCATAATATAAAATACCTACTTTTAGAGGGTAAAATATGTATTTGATAATCATAAGTTTGAGAAATATGGTTGAGTGACATTCTGAGTGCTATAGACATAGTTAAGTGACGCATTTGTTACAAATGAAAGAAAGATGACTTTACTTGATAATTTCAGATAGTTGAGTGACCATTTAAGTAATAGACTCCCCTTTCTAAACGTCGTATTCCTTCCATTTTAGTTTATGTAACATTATTCTTTTTAGGGAAAAGGCCAGAAATATATCCCTCTACTTTTGGATATTATCTATATTTAATCGCCGTTATATTACCACGGTAAAATTTACCCCTACAGTTATATTATTCGGCCAAATTTACTTCTACCATCAACAAACTTTTAAAAATTACCCCTTGATCTGTTAGATAATCCAAAATATCCCAATTTTCTTTTATTTAAATTACTTGTTATTCCTCTTACTCCATTATTTTCAGAAAGTGGAGCAAGAAGTTGACCGGAGGAAGTAATACCCAAATCGTCCCCACTCAAAAACGACGGGTGCTCCGTTTACTTTTACTTGTCCACTATGCTAAGAATATATTTTTACTATTACTTGTCCATTATACTAAATTAAGAGAAAGATAATCTTTTTTTTCACGTTTTACCCTTATCATTAACTACTCATTTGTCAAGGTGGGTTGCTCTGATGGTAAGCACCCTCCACTTCCAACCAAGAGGTTGTGAGTTCGAGTCACCCCAAGAGCAAGGTGGGGAGTTCTTGGAGGGAAGGATGCCGAGGGTCATTTGGAAATAGCCTCTCTACCCCAGGGTAGGGGTAAGGTCTGCGTACACACTACCCTCCCCAGACCCCACTAGTGGGATTATACTGGGTTGTTGTTGTTGTTGTATTTCCCAAGACTTTTGAAAATACTATCATTATTATGGGTAAAATTATAAAATACATATTTCATTTATTTTTTCTTAAAGGGAGTGTAAAGTCAAAAGTGGACAACTAAAAGTGAACGGAAGGAGTATTAACAAACTTCCAACATTTTTCCGTCCTTAAAAAATAAAATGTTGGGCATCCTGTAAATTGAATAAATAAATAGATATTGAAATTAAAGTGGAACCAGGTCGTCTGATTTCTTAAGAACACTGATATTTGGATTTGGAGTATTCATTTCTGGGATGTTATGACGTTGTCAATGGGGCCAGATTTCAGGCAATGAAGATACAATTTGAGCAGTGAAAAGAAGAACATGTAATTTAGCGTTATATATATATATAGATGCATGTACAAATCCAAAAAAAATTAGAAAACATTATGCTATACAATAAATATATACATTGTATTTATCATTCGTAGCTATATTAAATTTGTATTAAAGTTATAAATAAATCACAAATAAGTTATATACGATATAATTTGTTGTATTAAATTTATTTTTAAGATCTATATTATTATAGATATATTAAATTTTGTATCAAATTTGTAAAAGTTAAAAAGAAGTTATATGTTTGTAACATACCTTCGTTTTTCTTTTCGGTTTGCAGAAGTAATTAATATCGTGCAGGAAAGAGGAACTACTCGTTTGCTCTAAAATCTATCAACAGATATTTGGCATGTCACAAGATTGATTCTTGGAAACTTCTTTCAGATTCCAAAATTGATGTGAGTCAATTTTAGAAAGTAGTAAACTTCAGATATTTCAGGTAAATAACTTTATAATTTAGTATATCTGCGAAAAAAAACCCCTTTTGATATCATTTGAGAAAAAAAATGGATTTACATTTTTGGGCTTAACAGAAGTCTCCTTGACTTAATGGGCCACGAACAAGGTTTCGAGCCCAAAACGTTTTTCAAAATAAAGATTCTTTTTTGGATAATCTACGTGGTCTACCTATTAAAAATACTAGTTAACTCCATATACTTTTAAAATATTTATTTTACATTCTATACCTACTTTATAAAACTTTATTTACTTCTTAAATCTTTAATATCATTATATGCCATTAAACATATCCCACTTTTTAAGGGACTAGATTATCTTTCACTCCAACTTAATAAATTCCTTAAAACACTCCATCATCCCACGGAATTAGGATTATATATTTTCACCAAAAAATTCGAACCCTAATAATTTCTCCTGTTCTAAATAAACAACCCTCTCTATTCTTTTATATGACATGGGGACGCAGAAGGAAGAAGAATATTAAAATGGAGCATTTGTTATGTACAAGACATTATCTCTTTACCATTTATTTGTCAGATGAAGTATTTTATTTTTTTGTTTTTCTCTTCTATCATTGTAATCAAAAGAAAAGTTAAAATATAGTAAAAATATTTTAATTTGGGATACAGTGTCTAAACTTAAAAAAGTATTAGAATATATTAGTATTTAAATTAATATATACACTACAATATTCTAATTAAAAATACAATATTCAAATCAAATATGCCATAATATTCTAATTTGGAATACAATATCAAACTAAACATTCCACAATTTTTTAATAGAATATGATATTCAAACCAAATATACCACAATAGTTTAATGTGGGATATATTATCCAAACCAAATTAAACGTAACAAATTACAATAGATTAATGAAAAATATAGAATTTAAACTATCATACCATAATATTCTAATAAAGAATACAATATTCAAAATTAAAAATATCACAATATTCTAATTTGGAATACAGTATTCAAACCAAATATACCATAATATTTTAATTCGAAATACAATATTCAAACTAAATATAGCGCAATATACTAATTTGAAATACAATATTCAAATCAAACATACTTTTATTTTTATTTATTGTGTATATATTGTTTTACTTGGAATATTAGCATACTTTAATAGTATACAATGACTAGTTTACTGTATAATTTTTTATTGTATACAAGAAAATAAGGACAAAGGTTCCCATAATAAAACATAACAAAAATTAATGGATAATATTTTTTTATTCTTTAATTTTATGTCCAAGTTTAAAATGGATGTAGTAAGATTTTAGATTTGCTTCGTATATATAATTTCCTTTAATTTTGGCGACAAATTTGTTAGGTAGTTATTGAGCTTTGACTAATTGAATATGTGAAGTAATTAATTAATGTGTACTGCATGTAATTTTATAACTGAAGTATATAGTGTTAAGGGTTCTTTAGAAGTGGGTATACAGTGCAAAGTTGCCTTTTTTTTTTTTTTTATGTTTTCAACAGAGATTTTTACCTTCCAATACACTATTTGAAATCTTATTACCCTCCCTACTCAAGTTTGAATTTAATTACATAGGTATATACAATTTACCAATTATATATATTTTAGGAATTAAATGAGATATCAATTAACTCCTATAATCTCGCTAACGTACATAACCCACTCCCCCATGTTTCTCTTTCTGTACCCCCCACAATTCTGATACTCTCCCCTCCATTAACGCTCTCTTCCATTTTGTTCAAAAATATTTTATAATATCTCTCTCAAACTTTCTGATTTCTCTCTCAAAACCCTACGAAATCAGTATCAGCTTCAAATTTTCCTTCCCTTACGATGAAGAAGAAAGGATTTCCGAAGAATAGCCCTAAAAAAAGCTAATGTTGGTGACATTCCTACTTTTTATTTGGGTATTTTCTCACAGGTTTCACCCAAAAAAATAGTGAAATGAAGACATGCAAAACCAGAGACAAAGTCCAAGCATTCCTAGGGCAGAAGCGCGAACAAAATTCAAGCATGACAGGGATGCTGGTGAAGCTTCGACATCTGCTAAATCAGTAAAGCGAAAAGTCAAAGAAATTGCTCGTGTTGATGATTTCGTCGAAAAGAAGTTATCCCGAAACCTGCAAAACAAATCAAAGTTTATCCCACTGTCAAACCTTCAAAAAGGAAGAAGGTTCAAAAATCTCCTAAAAACATACCCCAACAGTCATTAGAGAAGGTAAAATTGTAGAATTATAATTTTTGCTCTTTTGTTTTTAGTTAAAAAACCTGTTTTCATTCTCATGACTATACCTATTTTTTATTTTTCTGTATTTGTAGAAATGTTGTCTACATTGTGTATATTTGTTGTTGGTTATCAACTTTTCTATATTTGTTTGGAAATTGTAGATTTGTCGTACATTATTTGAAATAATTTTGTTAGGGAATGTACTACATGATTTAGTTGGTTTTATTGGTTATTTTTGCTCTATTTGTAGATGTTAGTTTCATTTTTAGTAAACAAATTGTATATATTATGTGTAGTTGTCAGTTTCTACTTTTTTGCTCTAAACATAAATTTGTAAGTGCATTTGTAGCTTCAATGTAGTTCAGTTATTTTATATGTTTACTAATTTTGTAACTTATTTGTATGCAATATATTAATACCTTTCTGGTTGTAGCTAAAGTATCGTAGAATTATTATTATTATTATTATTTTATTTTTTGGTCTTTAAACATGTTTTATTAACTTATTATATCTTTTGGTGCAGAATCAGATATTTTTTGCACCACATGATTTTGATTATGGCATCACTAGGTTCCAGACATTATCCGACCCAACTGTTCCTGCCCAAATCAAGGTGTTATTGTCTGAAAATGGGTTAAAGTTGTTTAAGAAGACATGTTTTGGGCACTTTCTTTGCATGTCCAAAATATGTATCCAAAATCAGGCAATTCACCTTCTCATGAAGTATGAATTGAACGCATCCGGTTCTTATTTTTTTACCGCAGAGATAAAGGGTGAGGGGCAGAACTTTGGGTTGAGGGAGTTTGCCTTTATCACTGGCCTTAGATGTTTTACAAAAGTAACAGACTTTGGTTACATAACTAATTATGATAGTAAAATAATGAGCAGCTATTTTTCGAACAAGGAAAAAGTTAAGAAGTCGTACTTGAAACAAATTATAACCAGTCATAGTTGGGTGAATGATGAGGATGTAGTCAAGTTGTGTATTCTCTATTTGATAGAATTCTTCCTATGTCCTTCAGAGAAAGATAATGGTTTGATAGACCACTTTAGGTTCTATTTGGTGGACTCGGCGCAGTATACGAATTTTGCATGTGGTATCGAAGCTTATACACAATTGCATCAGTCTGTTAGGCATAAGTTGAACTCTTTTGTGCATTTTTATCTCATTCAAGATTTTTCACTCGCTATGCAAATCTGGTTGCATGAGTGTTGCTCTATAGTCAATACTGATATAGCTACAAGGGTTGGTAATTCGATCCCCCGCATACTTAACTCGACAGGTAGTAAGGACAAGATATGAATTTATGTATTGGAAGAGAGGATGATCAAACAATCATGAATCAAGGCAAATGTTTTTTACTTTTGTATAAGGTATCTCAAAATATTGACATACTTAACACAACTAGACTATAATTTTATGGTACAGACAATATAGATACAAATTATCTACATATTTTATATATATGATGACTAGGTCCCTCACATTTTTATTTTACTCAGTTCACCAACATGATTGAAGCCCTAGAAGAGCTTTCTAGAATGACTTTGCCAGACAAAGTTGAATACATCCTTGAAGAAGTTGAAACGCAGGCCGAGCATCCGAAAAATGCTCCATCTTTATCTGGCAATAAGCAGGCAATGGAAATAGATGACAAGAAAGATATTCTGAAACAACTAAAAAAATTAAGAAAAGATGTTGATAAGGTAACAACTGATGATATTCCTAGCCGGTTTCTTTAATTTATGTTATGCAAATAATTTCATTAACTCTTTCTATTTTTGTAGTTAGGTCAGTTTAGACCTTGGATTGTTCAAGAAAGAGGTATGTCTAATTCTTGAGTTTTAGTCTTTTTTATATATCTGTAAGCCTCTTATTGTCAGATACATTATAAGCATTTTTTGTTCTTTAGGTTTTTGAAGAACTAGGTACCATTCGAGTGCTACTCAATGATTCCATCACATCTATGTTACAGGCAATAAAAAGTCAACAAGATACTAACATTGATGCTAAGGTTTCATTCAAAATATATTCATTTTGAAAAATAGTTTTTACCATGTTTATGTTTATATTAACATTCATAAAGTATATAGCCTAACAAATTCTGCTTGCAGTTTACTAGCAGTTCTATGAAAAATGATATGCATTACAAAGAAAATAAGAAACAACTGTATCATGGCAATAGTGCTAAACAAGTGTTGGGCAGCAGCAGTGAAACAAGTATTTTAACGGTTTTAACACAATTTGATGACAGATAATCTACATTATATTTACATTATATCTACATATAGCCTAAATTATCAACAAATAATCTACATTATATTTCCAATTATTGTCTTAGATACATGGCACATGTCTGACATTCAAAAGGAGGATAATGTTCCTATATCATGCCCGATAGGTGTTGACTTATCTTCTTAATTTCCAGAGGCATTGGAGAAAGAAACTGCATGTATGATTTAGTACATTTTATCTACATATTTCACAATACATATTACATCTTAGCTACATGACAATATTTTAACAAATTAACTACAATTCAACTATAATTTAATTATAATTTTTATTTGAGTTTACTACAAATGATCTACAATTCTCTTAAGTTGTACACATTTGTTGTCACAGAGAAGAAAACTATACATGTGCACTTTCCAAAACAGGATACAAATGTTGGCATACAAGGAGAGCATTTCAGTGAGGAGAAGGAGATTATACATTTGCAATCTCCAGTTCGAGAAACAAGTGTTATACAACAAGGAGAGGATTGCAATGAAGATTTCAGTAGTATTATATATTACAATATAATTGTAGAAAAAACAACAACTTTCATATCATTTACAGTTTCTCAACATTTCTGATTCAAAAACATACAATATTATTCTTTTGTTTTTAACTTTGTAGGTGAACCAGTCGATTTCATCAATGTAGCTGACCCGGACAATGAATCCAGGTCTGCAAAAAGGGCAATAACACTTGATGATTTTGAGTTGTCCGAGAACTTCTTATAGATAGTTAAGTTCAGCGAGGTTAATGAAGATGAAACAACCCTTGTCCATCAAGGAAGAACAGGGGATACTGGAAAACATGTCAGATCCCCCTTTCTTCCTTATTTCAGTTCTGGTGGAAGCACTTCTGCTGGACTTCCTCCAATTTTTAACATCAAACATCCATTTACTGGGGTTATTGGCGACGATGTTGATCTTGATTTGTTGGAAGAATTCAATAAATTGTTATATTTAGGTACCGACATGGTTTCAAGGAGGTTAGATTATACACTTCTTCGAATTATCGAGTGCATAGAATTTATGGATTTTCAATTGCAACTACATTTTAATTGTACTTGCTATGTCTTTAAATATGAAGAAGGCACCTTATACTATAAAAGATAACCAGCCCAACCCGTGGTTTGATCTTGGAGTGGAGAAAGTTGACTAAAAGGACTAGTTTTATACTTTGGCACATCCCGGGGCAAATCTTCAACAACACGGCACACTCATACCCTGGCAGAATTTAATGATTAGCTAAAGTATTTTGTTATTTTAGATATCTGTAGATGTTTTGTTTGAAAATTGTAGTTAAATTGTATGCAACAGTGAGAAATAATGAAATCTAATTTGCAGCACATGGATGTTATTTTATACTATTTGAGGAAGAGAGGAAAGTATGGTCCTGAAAACAAAATACGGTTTACAACCATTGACTGTATGTTCAAGTCTAAAATAGAACAAATTTATGAGAGGTACAGTAATGCCCCTGTCGATAGGAAGCTTGCTGTTATCAAACACCAACGTATCAAAATAAATATTGGCGTACTGGTTACTTGCAAATATTGCATGGGACAAAGTTGATTTTGTGATTATGCCCATAAATATTGTTGAGAAATTTCATTCATTGTTGGCTGTGTTTGACATTACCGATAGGGTTCTATATGTTTATGATTCTATGGTCTCTTACGTAATCATAAACTTGTTAAATCTGTTGTCGACAAGTTTGCTATTATGACCCCCCTATACTTGTCATGCACCCGCTTCTATGGAAAGCGTCCAGACATCAACTACAAGAACACAAAGTCATACATTGAAAAAGGTGTTACTGACACTCTTGACATTCAGTGGTTAGTCGGTGAGATACCCCAGCAAAAAGAGGGATCACTGAATATGCTGCTTTTCCTTCAATTTAACCAATTGTATTTTACATTGAATGTTAAATCTTTTCCACTATTATTTACTGAAGTGACTGTGGTGTATACATGGAGGCATTTGTAGAATATGTCAGCATTGGACAGCTCCCGATTTCAAAGGAAGACCTTTCTGATATTGATCAACATCGTAGACGCTATGGAACGCTTCTTTGGGATTATGCTAGGAAAAAGAAAGAGCTTGGTGCAATTAGTGAAAGTGAGGTGACTGGGAGATCAGCAAGAAGAAAAAGTGCACCAGTTGTGAGGGAGAAAACACGAGTTCGGAACAAGAAGAAATAGTTGCCCTTTTTAGTAGAAACATTATAGTGAAAGTGTTTAGTTGTAGCTGGATTGTATTAAAGTTGTAGGAAAATTGTTTATTAAGAACAAGTCAGCTGCAATTTATTTTTAGCAGATTTGTGCTACAGTTGTTTTACATTTTATTTTGTTATTTTGTCCAAAATTCTACTACTTACAATAGAAAACAATTGTGGCATGTTTTTTTGTTGAAAGTTGTTAGTACTTGATCTCGATATTGGTACTATATAATTTCTTTACAGCATAACTATAATTATGTCTACAACTACTATACAAAAATACAAACTCTATTCAATTTTAGCGGTGTTGTTAGGAAAAGCTTAAAACTAACAAATAAACCTAGTTTTTAAACAAAACAACTACAAACCAATTGCATTAAGAGTCGAAATCTGTTTACCAAACATTCATTATAGGAGACAATCTTTATTCAAATTAGCAACACAATTACACCATAACTATAACTCTCCAGAACAGAACAAATACAACTGAATATGTATTAAATGACAGATTATCATCAACAGTACTCAGTAAAAAGAATTCTTTATACTATATCAATTCTCATTTCTTTTTGGGAGCATTCCTACAAGATCTTTTGTTATGCCCTTCTTGTCCGCAGTTTTCACATGAAACCTTATTTGCATTTATTTCATTATATGATTTGTATCTTTGTTTTGAGGTCTCCCTGGCTGCGTTTTCCCAGTAGATGGCATTACAACTTCTTCTGCTATATGCTGTGGCACATTCCATTTGCTTTCATCAGGCAACGGGTGTCGCGCCCCGTTTTCTCACGAAAGCGGGCTTCGATATATGACAACTCTTTTAAATGAAGGATATTAAAAGAGGAGAGTAGCCACCTAACAATATTAAGGTGCGTTAGGGCACCTATTTACAAATAACTTTGTTTTAACTAGTCAACTCCACCAAAGATTGGGTAAGGGATCAAGTTACCTCAAAAAGAAGGTATTAGGCACTCCTCGAGGTCCACAGTTGTGGGTCCCGATCGAACTTAAATTATATGGATTAGTCTATGTGATCAAGTAAGCAAAGAGAGTACNATTGATTTATGTGTAAACGACCTCGGATTTGAATTCTGATAATTCCAATAGCTCCGTATGGTGATTTTGGACTTAGGAGCATGTCCGGAAAATTATTTGGAGGTCTGTAGTGGAATTAGGCTTGAAATGTCGAAAGTTAAATTTTAGGAAGTTTGACCAGGGGGTTGACCTTTTGATATCGAGGTCAAAATCCGATTCTGAAAATTGGAATACCTCAGTTATGTCAATTGTGACTCGTGTGCAAAATTTGAGGTCAATCGGACGTGATTTGACAGGTTCCGATGTCGTTTGTAGAAATAGGAAGTTTCAAAGTTCATTAGGCTTGAATCTATGTGTGATTTGTGTTTTTAGTGTTGGATGTGATTTGAAGGCTCGACTAAATTCGTATAATATTTTAGGACTTGTTGGTATATTTGGTTGAGGTCCCGGGGGACCTCAGGTGAGATCGGATGCATAACGGATCGAATTTGGATTTGGAGGAGGAGCTGAAACGGCTGGGTATCTGGTATGATCGTACCTGCACGAAAGGGGGTCGCAGGTGCGAGATCGTAGATGCAAGGCATTAGTCATAGAAGCAGAAATGCATGGGCTGGCCAGGCACCGCGGGTGCGAATACCGCAAGCGCGGACACCGCAGGCGCGAGAGTTGTGCCGCGGGTGCGAATACAGCAGGCGCGAAGAAATCATCTCATGCACAGACATCGTGGGCGCGAGAGTTTTACCGCGGGTACGAAGACCACAGGTGAGAAGAAATCATTGCGGGTGCGAAAACCCCTGGGCAATACAAAAACAGAGGGGTTCCGAGCTTTTGCCATTTTTGGGCATTTCAAGCTCGGGTTGGGCGATATTTGAGCAAGGTTTTCACGGGAAAACTTGAGGTAAGTCCCTTGTGATCATTTCTACTCTATAATATTGAATTATCATTGAATAATCTGACTAGATTACATATTTATGAGGTATAAATCGGGGGTTTGAACTTAGGGATTTGAAAATAAGATTTGAAGATTTGAAGGTCGAGTTGAGGTCAGATTTTGGTAAAATTAGTATGGTTGTTGAATGGGCTTCTAGATTTTGTAACTTCTGTCGTTTCCGAGATGTGGGCCCCACGGGCAATGTTTGAGCTAAATTTCGGATTTTTATAGGGAATTAGTATTTTCTTATGGAATTAATTTCAATAAATTTTATTGGCTGAATCGAATTAACTGCGGCTAGATTCGAGGCGTTTGGAGGCCAATTCACGAGGCAAAGGAATAATGGAGTAAAGAATTACATGGTTTGAGGTAAGTAACACTTTTAAACTTGGTTTTGAGGGTATGAATCCCCTAATTTGGTAAGATATAAATTCTTTGGAGGTGACACACACGATAAGTGACGAACATGTGCACCATATAAATTGTGTCTTGAATAAATCTTGTGCAGTTGTAAAATTAATGTATCATGTTATTATATGATCATGTTCCACATGTTAGAGAAATTAAGCTAAGACTCTTATTAAATATCATGTTTAGGCTACGTGCCAATATTTTGGGAGCCATGGGGTCGTGTTGCTGATAAATTAATTGTTCAAAAAAAAATATACATTTCACACTCAGTAGTATTTGTCCATTGTGAGGATATTTATGGGATTGAGCTGCGCGACGCAGCAGGCCATAATGGCTTTATACATTATTATTATATGGATCGGGGCTGTCTGCCTGCAGCAGGACTTATTGGCTTTATTATTAAATAGATCGGAGCTACCCTCCTACAACAGGCCTTATAAGCTTTACTATTTTATGGATCGGGGCTGCCCGCCTGCAGCAGGCCTTATCGTCTTTATTATTAAATGGATCGAGGCTGCCCGTCTGTAGCAGGCCTTATTGGCTTTATTATTATACGGATCGAGACTGCCCGCCTGCAGTAGGCCTTATCGGCTTTATATAGCGCTTGTCCTGAAGGCTCCCCTCCGGAGTCTGTACACCCGTAGTAAGAGTAAATGATTACATATATTCGGGATGGACTTCCTAGGGCATGGACTTGCCTTACTTACGATGATTATATATATTCAGGATGGATTTTCCCAGGGTATGGACTTGCATTACTTATTTGTATTGTAATCAATTTACTTGGACATTAATCTTGTCCATATCATTTAAATTTGGGGATAAATTACCCAGGGATGGTTTGGCCTTATACGGTACTAAGTGACTGACTGTCAGTCGATGTGTATATATATACGGGATGGAATATCCCTGGGCTGGATTGGCCATAAATAGTACCAAATGATCGAATGATTTGTGACCAGTATTACATGAGGTCTTTCCACTGAGATGTCATATTCCTCATATCATGAGTAATGATCTGTTTTACTTGTACTGATTTTTAATTGTTGAATTTGAAAGAATGCCTACATTGTTGCACCATTATTTATATACCAGACTGTACCTGCGGAGATCATCACTACTTTCAGCCCAGAGGTTAGTCCTATTACTTATTGAGTTAGTTGTACTCATACTACACTCTGCACCTCGTGTGCAGATCCAGGTGCTTTCAGACACGATGACTGTTAGATATCGGAGTGCTATTAGTTGGAGACTATCAAGGTAGCTGCGTGGAGTTCGCTGACCTTTTCTCTTTTTTCTTCAGTTATTGTACTATTCTATACTTTCAGATAGTGGTTTTTATCAGTCAGACATTGTATTCATATTAGATTCTCATGTACTCAGTGACACCGGGTTTTGGGAGTGTTTATATATGTATTTGTGAATTTTCTTCTGCTGAATTTAATCATTATGTTTTTAAATTTAAAAGATATGGGAGTTTATTGAGATTGTCGGCTTGCCTAGTATTGCTATAGGCGCCATCACGACAGGTGATATTTTGGGTCGTGACATAAAGGATCACCCTCTGCAACATAAATAATATTTCGTAACTCCCTTGAGATAGGGTGTTACTCATATTATCCAGCGGGCACAGACTATCATCTCCTGCTGCCCGATTACTATGTTAAAGTTGTTTACCTAAGAGTGCTCTAATTCAATTCCAAGTTGTGCCCTATGCGTGCACTGCCCATCCCATACCTATGGTCTAGGAGGCTTTGGTCCTCTATTTAGGTAGTTATAGACCTTATATAGGCTACTCAATAATGTCAAAACTAGGCAACATACAAAACACATATTGGACTTCAAATATGGCAGTTAAGGGCTCAAGTTAGCCTCCACACCTAAGCAACAAATGCACGCGAAATAAGTTTTCATGTTAGGCTATTTCAGAATTAAGAACCCTAAGCCCTATAGACATGATTTCTATTAAATCATACAAGCGGTTTCAAAGGCTAGGCGCTGCTTATCTCCAAATAATTATACGATTGTTGCATGCTAATTTGAGATTGCAGATTTCCATTTATTTTACCTATATATGCTGTGTCTAGGTGTGAATCACTAAGTGACAATGAAATCGATTAGAGGAAAGCCCAAAATTATTCATGCTTTCTAACAATATCATACGTGAAACAGTGTTTGGGCGATTTAACATTAACAAATTATGGCGAATAATTATATCCTATAGGCAGGATCTCTAACGTTCAGCACTTAGAAATGATTTTATCGTCATACCTTAATCCTATAGGCATATTTTCTAGGTGACAGTGGCAAATAAAATAGTCAGAATACTGTAGGCATGATTTCTAGTGAATGCTGATGTGAATTGAAATCAATGACATTTATTCCTATAGGCAGGTTTTCTAGTAGCACGTGGCAGTAAGCATAATTGCAGCACTTTCAATTCATGTTTGCTAGAAGACCGTGTGTGTGTGTGTTTCCCGTAACGGCATTATTTCTATAGTGCACATAGTGACGGAATAGCATATATACAACAAGTAAACCATTGAGTCCTATAAGCATATTATCTACCCATTTGGTATGCAAATATTCGAAATCTACCCATTCCCCACTTTACTAACACCCCAATCGTTTATACAAAGTTATTACAGGCCCACTAATGAGTAAGATATAAATATTATACAAATAATGACAATAGGCCCACAACAGGCCCAAATGAAATACCTAGCACTGTCTAGGCCCTCAGCAATTCCTACACAGCATACCCAGACTTCTAACAAGGAGCCGTATTCATCCACACAACCCCAGAATCCATAGAGGAGCCCAAAGACAATTCATATAACAATATTGCCAAGCATTACATCATTTACACCAACTGACTTAGATGTACAACAGATAATAGGAAGAAAGGGGTTGAGTGAGGGTAGTTTAAGTTTCAGGGAATGACTAAGGACCCAAATCCTAATGTGTCAGAGTTCACAAGGGCCTCAAATGTACCTCGAGCAGTGCTCACACTAGGAAGGTCAGTAGTAAAGCCTAGGTAGCCTTGGCTTTCAGTCAGCTAAGAATGAGAAATTTAAGAGAGCATAGGTAACAAGTGAAGGAGAGTGGACCAAGGTTGAGAGACAGGATTTGAGGGATACAATTATAACTTAAAATAGACATGGCCAAGTTGAGCATATAGAGCAGATAATCGAACATGTCACGGGATTTAAAAGCAAGTTTAGTAAAGATTTAGAAGCAGGTTCAACACTTAGTACACATGCAGTCACCTATTGGCAGAGTTAAGGAAAGAACAAGTTTGCAGGATTGACAAAGATTATCATGCACAAATTCCTAATACCAAACAAGTGAGAACCTAAAGGTCCAAATTATGCTAAGTATATATCCTAATGTCATAAAATAGCCATGTTAATTTCACATCAGATGGCAGAACTGCATTAGATATGATGGGGCAACACAGATTATGACAATTACTGGTGGTTCAAGTGAGCCAAACACATGCTGAGGGACATATTAACAAGGAACTACTCATGGTTGGTAGAGAACGATCTTAACACAGACTTAAAACATACTACATAGCAAGATAAACATTACAGAGATTCAGAACAGATTGGGAAAATAAGCTCATGTCAGATAGTAAATGTAAACATTCAGGTTTTGGACACAATAGACTAATTAACTAAAGAAAGTACAAATTATGCAGATGAAACATATTCAAATAACATAATTGACATTTTAAGCAGAACTAAACACTAAAGAGATGCTAACAAGTGCAAAGGTCACACACAACAGCAGTTCAGAACACATTGGCTAAACAGATTTAAGAGAATCTAAATTGCTCAAATTAGGCAAAAGCATGTTTCAGAGTAGCCACATTATGTGAAATTAAATGCTAAAGATTTCTAAAACTAAGGTAAAGCTAGCAGAATTACACACAAGGGCAGTCTAGAAACATATTAAGCTATGAATTTCAGAAGTGAGAACGTATGCGAATCACAGACACATAAGAATGAAATTATAGAAGTCCAGTAACTTACCAATTAAACAAATAACAGTAAAGAGCAAAAATTCCACAAGAACCCAGAATCTCAATGCGGCAAAGTTCCCAGGAGCTTCGAAAGAACTCTGGGCAATGCTCACACCAAGAGAAGGTTGAATAACAGAGTCTTAGTGGCCTTGGCTTTCAGCCGGCCAAAAACAAAATACAGAACAAGAGAATAACATAACAAAGCCTCAATTCTTTTAGTGAAAATATGTCGATTCAAGTCTGTCCTAAAAGGGGAATGGGAAGGGGTTTATATAGCAGTAAAAACTGAACGAACAAACAGGGAAACAAAATAAATCAATCGTAAAATAAGGAAAGAAGGCATGCAAAATTAGTTCGAAATCAATTTAGGAGAGAAATCCGGTAAACCCTAGTTTGTTTTAGGGAAAGTGTAAATCACAGAAATTCAAATGAAATCGGACTCACATAATACAGTGTTGAACGTATGTAGACAAAATAATGCTCAAAATCAAAGATTCAAACCTTTTTTTGTTCGATTTCGAAGATTATTTCTTGCCATGTTTAGGTAAGCACTTTAGGTAACACCACAAACATACAACCAGTACCAGAAGGATTCGAATAAGGCAAGCAAATAGTAGTCGACTCTCATTAGGAGAGGGATTAGGAGAGGGATTAAGGAAGGCGGCTAGGATTTAGAAAAGAGAAGAAGAGAGAGTTTCAAGGCGGCGGGTTAGAGGGAATGGGGGATTAGGGTTTGGGTAATTAAAAGGGGTAGGTTAATTGTGGGTCGTTGATCTTAGAGATCAATGACCAGGATTTTAAAAAGGGGCTGGGGCAGGTTAATTAAACGGGTACCGACCGGGTTTATTAAAGGGGTGTTTGGTTTGGGCTTCTGATGAGTGAAGTGGAGTGGGCCAAAGGTTTGGGCCTAATTTGGTCCAGAAATAGCCTTGTATTGGGCTATAAAATAAATATGCAAAATTATTCTTAAAATAATTCATTAAAGGGATTAATAAATAATAAAAACATCATTTATGCAGTAAAATGATTTAGAATAGTAGCTTGACATTATAAAAATATAAAAAAAAGCTTTTTAGCACAAATAATGTTATGAAATTATGTAAATAGCCTAAAAATATGAAATATAATTATATAAAACAAATTAAAATATTATGAAGCATATATATAGATTTAGAATAATAAAATGGATGATTGAGTTATTATAAAAAAATTTAAAGGATAATTTATAAATATTGAATGATTTAAATGCAAGAAAAATTGATTTTGAAGTCTTAGAATTATGAAAACTTATGGGAAAATGTGTTGCATAAATCTTGTAAATTAAATAATAATGCAAAATGATATTTTGAAAGTATATATATTATTTGAAAATTATATGAGGGCAAAATTGGGTATCAACAACTGTCCCTCTTTACTCGAGAATGATGAAAGAGTTGTTGGGTAAAGAAAATGATGACCAATTTTGGCCGAATTAAATGAGGGATGATGTGATTTGGAAAGAGTGGGGGCCGAACCCTGGTTCCTGAGTTGCCTACATATCCCTGGTGTTACGGGAATTAAGCCGTGTGTAGTTCTAGATCCAACGGTGAACTGAACCGATGGAGTTGTTATAGAAATGGGCATATGCTTCGGAAAAGGTTCTTTTGGGATAGGACAGTATCAGATGAATTTATGAAGAGTCGTCGATGTGAATCTAAAACGTTACGGATGGATAACTGAGTAAATATATGAAAGGTCATAGAGTAAAAAGCGGATAACTGATGTTATGTTTGAAATAATTGCAGGATCTGAACATTGAACGGAAACAGGAGCGAAGATTGCTCCCGTTAGGAGAACGGTTACTTCCTGGATTACCTGCAAAATTTAAAACACGATGCATGCAAGTATATATGGATTATTGTGAGAATTTAAACATGATGCAGATTCCCTTCGGACCATGAGGGTTTCTTTGGAGGGTGAGGATGTTGTCCTTAGACCATGACGTCCTGGGCCATGAAGCATGTGATAAGGGATTCGCAGGCCATGAAATGATGTCCTCGGGCCATGAGAATGGTTCCTCCGAACCATGACGCCTTTGAATAATGATGTGCACTTTTAAGAGATCCTCGGGCCATGGAATGGTGTATTCCGACTATGAGGATGATGCCTTCAGACCATGACGCCTTTGGACAAGATGGCGATATTTCAGCCCATGAAATGCAAAATATGATGTTTGGCCGTATGCGAAGACGAGACAAGACAAGGCTTAGTCTTGGTTAAGCTGAGGCCAATGCTTAGCCCTGGGTGAGTAGATGATAATGTTAGGTCATAGATGGCGCAATGGAGATAGCATTTAATCACGAGGAAAATGCAGTTCTTATCATTGTAGAATTAGGGAGGCAATGCTTAGCCTCATGCAGGAAGAGGAGACAATGCTTAGTCTCATGCAAGTAAGGGAAGCAGTGCTTAGCTTCATGCAGGAAAGTCAGTTCTTAGCCTTATGTAATTAAAGAGGCAGGGCTTATCCTCATGCAAATAGGGAGGCAGGGCTTAGCCTCATGCAAATAGGAGACAATGCTTAGTCTCATGCAAAGAAAGGCAGTGCTTAGCCTTATGCAGTTAAGGAGGCAGTGCTTAGCCTCATGCAAATAGGAGACGATGCTTAGCCTCATACAAAGAAAGAAAGTGCTTAGCCTTATGCAATTAAGGAGGCAACGCTTAGCCTCATGCAAAGAAAGGTAGTTCTTAGCTTTATGCAGTTAAGGAGGCAGTGCTTAGCCTTATGCAATTAAGGAGGCAACGCTTAGCCTCATGCAAAGAAAGGTAGTTCTTAGCTTTATGCAGTTAAGGAGGCAATGCTTAGCCTCATGCAAATAGGGGACAATGCTTAGTCTCATGCGGAAAAGGCAATGCTTAGCCTTATGCAATTAGGGAGGCAATGCATAGCCTCATGCAAATAGGAGACACTGCTTAGTCTCATGGGGAAAAGGCAATGCTTAGCCTTATGCAGTTAAGGATGCAATGCTTAGCCTCATGCAAATAGGAGACACTGCTTAGTCTCATGGGGAAAAGGCAATGCTTAGCCTTATGCAGTTAAGGATGCAATGCTTAGCCTCATGCAAATAGGAGACACTGCTTAGTCATTTGCAAAGAAAGGCGGTGCTTAGCCTTATGCAAGAAAATGATGAGTGATAGTGAGAAAGTAGAGTATTTCATAGGTAGAGCTGCTTGTGATAGATAATTTATTGTCTTGAAGGTAGTGACCTGATGTCATGACCCAATTTCCCCTCCGTGTGACATCATGACGGCACCTAGTCTCTACAACTATGTAAGCCTAACATTTTTGCGGAATAGTGAAATAAAAATATAAATTTAACCAACTGTTCAAAAATATACAACAAATCCCAAAACCTGGAACATCGTGAATCATAAACTACTGAAGGAAAAATCTAGTGTCTCTATACATAAGAATCTAACAAGGAAAATACAGAAGATAATGGACATGAGAAAGAGTAGAAAGAGACTCCGAGGTTTGCGGACATGGCAGATATACCTTGAAGTCTCCAAAGCTGTCCCGGCTCACTGATAGTGCGACTGATAAGGTGTACCTAGATCTGCACACGAAAAACATGTGCAGAGAGTAGCATGAGTACACCACAATCGGTACCCAGTAAGTGCCAAGCCTATCTCGGTCGAGTAGTGACGAGGTCAGGTCAGGGCCCTACTGGCAAATATATAATAAATACAATATAGCGTGTAATACCATAATAAAATAAAGGCTGAAATTTAACAACAATGAAATCATAGAAGATAACAACTCAATACGCAGTAATCACAAAAGGGGATCTCCCGAGATACCGTCTTGTAGTCCCAAATGTAAATATGCAGGGGGATCCCTCGGAATACCATTCCGTAGTCCTAAAGTAAATATGTAGTACATGGGAATCTCCCGAAATACCGTTCCGTAGTCCCAAAGTAAATATGCAGCGCGAATGATAGAAATACAACTACATCACGAAATACTTACAATTTAGACTAAGTACCAGTCAGGGAAGAAGTAGGAAATTCACTAAGCATGCTGCATAGAATTCACATAAACAATTAAGACACGTAGATATGTTGTATTAGACTAAACATGATAGCTACACATATTGGAATAACTCAATTAAGAATGAAAATAGATTACTACTCATTAAAATGGTATAACTCAAAATAACAGGAAAACATGTTGCTGCTCAGTAAGAAAATCGGGTATTACCACAACTAGCCCGTGTACATACTCGTCACCTCACATACACGGCACTCACATATCACAATAGTTCCAAATCTTAAGGGGACTTCCCCCACACAAAGTTAGGCAAGCCATTTACCTCGAACCAAGTTCAATCAGTCGGTCACAATGACTTTCCCACGAATATCCGGCTCCGCATGGCCCAAATATAGCCAAAAGCAATTACATATCATAAATACAACCATAATAGACTCATCTAATTAATGAAATCAACACTTTAACAAAAATTCCAAAATTAACTCAAAAATTACCCGTGGGGCCCATGTCTCGGAATCGGGTAAAAGTCACAAAATACGAATATCCATTCACTCACGAGTCTAACCATATAAAAATTACTCAAATCCGACCACAAATCCCCTTTCAAAACTCGAAATCTTTGTTGAAGAAGTTCTTCCAAATGTTTCCCAATTTCAACCCCAAAATCCGAAATTAAATGATGAAATCAACCATAGATTAGTGGAATATAACCATAAAGGAGTTAGGAATTATTACCCAAAAACTTCTTCCGAAAAGCTCTCCAAATTTCGCCTTCTACCGAGCTCTCAATCAAATTTCTGTGTTATGAACTCAACCCTCGTTTTTGAACCTTAAATTCTGCCCAGGTGCGTTCTTCTTCGCTAACATGACATCACGATCGTGAACGCGATGAACAATCTTCTACTGGCCCAAATTTCCTCCTTCGCGAAAGCAAGGGGACTCTCGTGAACGCGTACCTTCCACTGACGTAACCTTCGCGAACGCGGGAACCTCTTCGCGAATGCGTAGGCTTAATGCTTGAATCTCCCTCTACCCCATTCCTCTACGCGAACGCGAGGACCATATCGCGAACGCGTAGGCTTAAGGTCCCAAACCTTCGCGAATGCAGGAACAACATCGCGAACGCGATGAAAAACTTAGCTTCCATTCCCAGATGCTATACGCGATCGCGAATGCGATGAAGGATTTTTCTGCAATAAAACACGAGAAATCTGCCACTTCTCTAAGTCCAAATATGACCCGCTGAGCATCCGAAACACACCCGAGGCCCCTGAGACCTCAACCAAATATAACAACAAGTCCTAAAACACCATCCGAACTTAGTTGAATCCTCAAACCACATGAAACAATGCTAAAATCACAAAACTTCCAAATTCGACAACCGATGCCAAAACCAACCAAACCACATCCGATTGACCCCAAATTTTTCACACAAGTCATATTCAACACTACAGACCTACTCCAACTTTCGGAATCCGATTCCAACCCCGATATCATAATTTCCACTACCAGTCAAAATTACCACTTTCGCTATTTCAAGCCTAAATGAGCTACGGGCCCCCAAAACACATTCCGGACATGCCCCTAAGCCCAAAATCATCCAACGGAGCTAACGAAATCGACAAAATTCCATTCCGGAACCGTCTTCACACAGTTCTAACTACAGCCTAAATTCTAAGACTTAAGCTCTCATTTAGGGACTAAGTGTCCCAAAACACTCCGAAACTCAAAACCAGTTATCCCGGCATGTCACAATAGCAGAAATAGATATGGGGAAAGCAGTTAATAGGGGTTCGGGGCTCTAACTCTCAAAATGACCGGCCGGGTCATTACATCTTCCCCCTCTTAAAACAATCGTTCATCCTCGAACGAGCATAGAGACATACCTGAAGTGGTGAAAAGATGAGGATAACGGCTGCGCATATCCTGCTCGGTCTCCCAAGTCACCTCCTCGACCGGCTGTCCCCTCCAATGAACCTTCACGGAAGCAATGTTCTTTGATCTTAGCTTTCTGACCTTCCTATCTAAAATAGCCACTAGCTCCTCAACATAAGATAGATCCTTGTCCACTTGAACTGAGCTGAAATCCAACACATGGGACGGATCGCCGTGATACTTCTGGAGCATAGAAACATGGAATACCGGATGAACTCCTGCTAGACTTGGAGGCAAGGAAATCGCATAAGCAACCTCCCCAACTCGACGCAACACCTCAAATGGACCAATGAACCTTGGGCTCAGCTTGCCCTTCTTTCCAAACATCATAAAGCCCTTCATAGGCGAAACCCGGAGCAAGACTAGCTCTCCAACCATGAATGCCACATCGCGAACCTTCCGGTCTGCATAACTCTTCTGTCTAGATTGGGCCGTGCGAAGTCTATCCCGAATCATCTTCACTTTTTCCAAGGCATCCTGAACCAAGTCCGTGCCTAATAATCTGGCCTTGCCGGGTTCTAACCAACCCACTGGGGACCGACACCGCCTACCGTACAGAGCCTCATATAGTGCCATCTGAATAAAGGACTGATAACTGTTGTTATAAGCAAACTCCGCAAGTGGCAAGAACTAGTCCCAAGCACCCCCAAAATCTATCACACACGCACGGAGCATATCCTCTAATATATGAATAGTCCGCTCGGACTACCCATCCGTATGAGGGTGAAATGATGTGCTCAACTCAACCCGAGTACCTAACTCATATTGTATAGCTCTCCAGAACCGTGATGTAAACTGCGTACCTCGGTCAGATATAATAGATACCGGTACGCCATGAAGCCTGACGATCTCACAGATGTAGATTCGAGCTAGCTGCTCGGAAGAATAGGTTGTCATCACAGGAATGAAATGAGCCGACTTGGCCAGCCTATCCATAATCACCCAAACTGCATCAAACCTCCACTGAGTCCGTGGGAGTCCAACAACAAAATCCATAGTGATCCTCTCCCATTTCCACTCCGAAATCTCTAACTTCTGAAGCAATCCACCTAGTCCATGATGCTCATATCTTACCAGCTAGCAATTCAGACATCGAGCCACGTACTCTACTATGTTCTTCTTCATTCTCCTCCACCAGTAATGCTATTTCAAGTCCTGATACATCTTTGCGGCACCCGGATGAATAGAGTACCGCGAAGTGTGAGCCTCCTGGAGAATAAACTCACGCAAGACATCTACATTGGGCATACATAGCCTACCTTGCATCATCAATGCACCATCATCTCAAATAGTGACCTCTTTAGCATCACCGTGCTGGACCGTGTCCTTAAGGACAAGCAGACGGGGGTCATCATACTGACGCTCCCTGATACGATCATAAAGAAAAGACCGAGAGACCACACAAGCAATACTCGACTCGGCTCAGAAATATCCAATCTCACAAACTGGTTGGCTAAGGCTTGAACATCCAATGCCAATGGCCTCTCTACTGCTGGTAGATATGCTAAACTCCCCAAACTCTCTGCCCAACAACTCAAAGTACCGGCCACCACATTGGCCTTCCCAGGGTGGTACAAAATAGTGATATCATAATCCTTAAGCAGCTCCAACCACCTCCACTGACGTAAGTTAAGATCTTTCTGCTTCAACAGATGCTGCAAACTCCGATTATCGGTGTAAATCTCACAAGGAACACCATACAAATAATGTCGCCATATCTTCAAGGCATGAACAATAGCTGCTAACTCAAGATCATGGACATGATAGTTCTTTTCGTGCACCTTCACCTGTCTGGACGCGTAGGCAATCACCCTACCATCCTGCATCAACATCGCGCCAAGACCAATCCGTGATGCATCACAATATACAGTATAAGACCCCGAACCTGTAGGTAATACCAATACTGGGGCTGTGGTGAAAGCTGTCTTGAGCTTCTGAAAGCTCTCCTCACATTCCTCTGTCAACCTAAACGGAGCACCCTTCTGGAAGCCCGGTCATAGGTGCTGCAATAGACAAGAAACCCGCTACAAATTGGTGGTAATACCCCGCCAAACCAAGAAAACTCTGGATCTCTGTAACTGAGGACGGTCTGGGCCAACTCTGCACTGCTTTAAGCTTCTTCGGATCCACCTGGATCCCCTCACTCAATACTATATGAACCAATAATGCCACTGCGTCTAGCCAAAACTCACACTTTGAAAAGTTTGCATATAACTTCTTTTCTCTCAAGGTCTGAAGTGCAGTCCTCAGGTGCTGCCCATGATCCTACCGACTCCGGGAGTATACCAGAATGTCGTCAATAAACACAATGACGAATGAGTCAAGATAGGGCCGGAACACACTGTGCATTAAGTGCATAAAAGCTGCTGGGGCATTGGTTAGCCCAAAAGACATCACAAGAAACTCATAGTGACCATATCTGGTCCTGAAAGCAGTCTTCGGGATATCTGGTTCCCAAATCTTCAACTGATGATATCCTGAACGTAAGTCAATCTTGGAAAACACTCTGGCACCCTGTAACTGATCAAAGAAGTCATCAATAAGAGGCAATTGATACCTGTTATTCACTGTGACTTTGTTCAACTGGCGGTAATTAATACACATCCGCATAGAACCATCCGTCTTCTTCACAAATAAGACAGGAGCACCCCAAGGTGACACACTGGGCCAAATGAAGCCCTTATCAAGCAACTCCTGTAACTGCTCATTTAACTCCCTCAACTCAGGAGGAGCCATATGATATGGAGGAATAGAGATGGGCTAAGTGCTCGACAACAAATCAATGCTAAAATCAATATCTCTATAGGGCGGCATGCCTGGAAGATCAGCTGGAAACACATATGGAAAGTCCCTCTCTACTGGAACTGACTCCACTGTAGGGGTATCAATACTGTCGTCTCTCACACAAGCTAGATACGCGTCACACCCCCTCTCAACCATTCGTTGAGCTTTAAGAAATGAAATAACTCTGGTATGAGTATACTCTAAGGTACCTCTCCACTCGAACCGTGGTAAACCTGGAATAGCCAGCATTACGATCTTAGCGTGACAATCAAGAATAGCAAAATGAGGTGACAACCAGTCCATGCCCAAGATAACATCAAAATCTACCATGCTGAGCAATAATAAGTCAGCTCTGGTCTCAAAACCACTAAGAGCAATCAAACACGACCGATACATGTGGTCCACAATAAGAGAATCTCCCACAAGAGTAGACACATAAATAGGGGAACTCAAAGAACCCCGCGATACGCCCAAATACGGGGCAAAATAAGAGGACACATAAGAATATGTAGAGCCTGGGTTAAATAATACCGACACATCTCTATGACAGACTAGAACAATACCTGAAGTGGGTGGTACTTCTTGTACCTCTCAAGTCTGAGCTGCTCCACCTCAGAAGCTGCCGCCCTAACCTCAGGCTGAGCTGGAGCTACCGTCTGCATTGGTACAACCTCTGGAAGCTGGTCGACCAGAACCCGTTGCTCAGGAGTACCAGCGACGTGAGTCTGTGCTCCTACCCCGGCCTGAGATATGGCAGGAGCAAGTGGAATCAATCCAGCCTGAGCTAAGGGGCTGAACATGCTCAGAAAATGGGCTAGAGTCTCTTGGAGGGCTGGTGCAGGAACATGTATCTCAGATGTCTACCCTCTAGCTCGAGCTACTGGGGGCTCCCCTGTAGCAGCTCATGCGGGTGCTCTGGCTACACCATGTAGACATCCTCGGCCTTTACCCCATCCCCGACCTCTCGCGGCTCTAGCAGAGGGCGCGGGTGCCTGGTCATCAGATCTGCTTGTACGTGTCCTCACCATCCGTGAGAGAATAGAATACAAGAGTTTATAATCTTTGAAGTTAACAAATGTTTTGCACGACAAGGAATCAAAGTAGTGAAATTTTCCTAACAGTTTCATAGCCTCCCGAAGATAAGTACAGACGTCTCCGTACCGATCCTCGAGACTCTACTAAATCGATTTGTGACTCACGACACCTATGAACCTAGAGCTCTGATACCAACTTATCACGACCCAATTTCCCCTCCGTGTGACGTCATGACGGCACCTAGTCTCTACAACTAGGTAAGCCTAACATTTTTGCTAAATAGTGAAAAAAAATATAAATTTAACCAACTATTCAAAAATACACACCAAATCCCAAAACCTGGAACATCGTGAATCACAAACTACAGAAGGAAAAATCTAGTGTCTCTATACATCAGAATCTAACAAGGAAAATACAGAAGATAATGGACATAAGAAAGAGTAGAAGGGGACTTCGAGGTCTGCAGATGCGGCAGATATACCTTAAAGTCTCCAAAGCTGTCCCGGCTCACTGATAGTTCGGCTGATAAGGTGCACCTATATCTGCACACAAAAAACATGTGCAGAGAGTAGCATGAGTACACCACAATCGGTACCTAGTAAGTGCAAAGCCTAACCTCGATCGAGTAGTGACGAGGTCAGGTCAGGGCCCTAATGGCAAATATATAATAAAAATAATATAGAGTGTAATATCGCAATAAAATAAAGGTTGAAATTTAACAACAATGAAATCATAGAAGGTAACAACTCAGTACACAGAAATCACAATAGGGGATCTCCCGAGATACCGTCTCATAGTCCCAAACGTAAATGTGCAAGGCGATCTCCCGGAATACTGTTCCGTAGTACCAAAGTAAATATGCAGTATAGGGGGATCTCCCAGAATACCGTTCCGTAGTCCCAAAGTAAATATGCAGTACATGGGGATCTCCCAAAACACCGTTCAGTAGTCCCAAAGTAAATATGCAGTTTAAGGGGATCTCCCGGAATACCGTTCCGTAGTCCCAAAGTAAATATGCAGTACAGGGGGATCTCCCGAAATATCGTTCCATAGTCACAAAGTAAATATGCAGTACAGGGGGATCTCCTGGAATACCGTTTCATAGTCCCAAAGTAAATATGCAGTACAGGGGGATCTCCTGGAATACCGTTTCATAGTCCCAAAGTAAATATGCAACGCGAATGATAGAAATACAACTACATTACGAAATTCTTATAATTTAGACTAAGTATCAGTCAGGGAAGAAGCAGGAAATTCACTAAGCATGCTGCACAGAATTCACATAAACAATTAAGACACTTAGATGTGTTGTATTAGACTAAACATGATAGCTACACATATTGGAATAACTCAATTAAGAATAAAAATAGATTAATACTCATTAAAATGGTATAACTCAAAATAACAGGAAAACATATTGCTGCTCAGTAAATAAATCGGGTTTTACCGTAACTAGCCCGTGTACGTACTCGTCACCTCACGTACACGATGCTCACATATCCCAATAGTTCCAAATCTTAAGGGGATTTCCCCCACACAAAGTTAAGCAAGCCACTTACCTCGAACCAAGCTCAATCAATCGGGCACAATGCCTTTCCCATGAATATCCGGCTTCGAATGGCCCAAATCTGGCCAAAAGCAATTACATATCATAAATACAACCATAATAGACTCATCTAATTAATGAAATCAACACCTTAACAAAAATTCCGAAATTAACTCAAAACTTGCCCGTGGGGCCCATATCTCAGAATCGGGTAAAAGTCACAAAATATGAATACCCATTCACTCACGAGTCTAACCATATAAAAATTACTCACATCCGATCACAAATCCCCTTTCAAAAATCAAAATCTTTGTTGAAGAAGTTCTTCCAAAGGTTTCACAATTTCAACCCCAAATCCGAAATTAAATGATGCAATCAACCATAGATTAGTAAAATATAACCATAAAGGAGTTATGAATCATTACCCAAAAACTACCTCCAAAAATCTCTCCAAATTTTGCCTTCTACCGAGCTCTCAATCAAAATTTTGTGTTATGAACTCAAACCTCATATTTGAACCTTAAATTCTGCCCAGGTGCGTTCTTCTTCGCGAACGCGACATCACGATCGCGAACGCGATGAACAATCTTCCACTGGCCCAAAATTCCTCCTTCGAGAATGTGAAGGGACTCTCACAAATGCATACCTTCCACTGACGGACCCTTTGCGAATGCGGGAACCTCTTCGTGAACGCGAAGGCATAATGCCCGAAGCTCCCTCTGCCCCGTTCCTATACGCGAACGCGAGGACCATATCGCGAACGCGTAGGCTTAAGGTCCCACACCTTCGCGAACGCGGGAAAAATATCGCGAACGCGAAGAACAACTTAGCTTCCTTTCCCAGATGCTCTAACTGATCGCGAGACACCTCTCGCGAACGCGATGAAGGATGTTTCTGTAATAAAACATCAGCAATTTGCCACTTCTCTAAGTCCAAAAATGACCCGTTGAACATCCAAAACACACCTGAGGCCCCCGGGACCTCAACCAAACATACCAACAAGTCCTAAAACACCATACGACCTTAGTTGAATCCTCAAACCATATCAAACAATGCTAAAATCACAAATCATCCTCCGATTCAAACTTAAAGAACTTGAAACTTCCAAATTCGACAACCGATGCCGAAACCAACCAAACCATGTCCTATTGACCCCTAATTTTGCACACAAGTAATATTCAACACTACGTACCTACTCCAACTTCTGGAATTGGATTCCGACCCCGATATCAAAGTTTCCACTACCGGTCCAAAATTCCAAAATTTCGACTTTCGCCATTTCAAGCCTAAATGAGCTACGGGCCCCCAAAACACATTCCGGACATGCCTCTAAACCCAAAATCACCAACGGAGCTAGTGGAATTGACGGAATTCCATTCCGAAACCATCTTCACACAGTTCTGACTACGGTCCAAATTCTAAGACTTAAGCTCTCATTTAGGGACTAAGTGTCCCAAAACACCCTGAAACTCAAAACCAATCATCCCGGCAAGTTACAATAGCAGAAATAGATATGGGAAAAGCAGTTAATAGGTGTTCATGGCTCTAACTCTCAAAACGACGGCCGAGTCGTTACACCTAATGTGTCTGCAGATATTGTTGTCTTACCGTGCCTGCATCCAATGAAAGATTGTGAGTTTTATGGGGGAAGGTTGGTCTGTGCTTTCACCTTCTTGCTTTGCTTTTGCTCTTGTCTTGAGATCCTATTTGAGTTACCCTGGGCAGCATCTGGCTGTTATAAAAATAAAGTTTTTTCGAAAATAATATGCGTGCATTTGATGAGTGTAGTTATTTGAAATATGGTAGTATGCAATATTAAGTAATCTAGATGAGCCAATGAATGTGACATTTTTTAGAGACATGGCGACCTCCTTGCTTTAGAATTTTGAGGGTCCTCCTTAAAATTCTATCCTAGTTTAAAAATAATCCTTTGACTGTTCTGCGTATGACGAAGTTGGCTGGACTAGCTTTAGAATTTTGAGGGTCCTACTCAAAATTCCGACCCACTTTCTGACCATGGAAAAAATGAAGATTTTATTAAGATGTGACCGAACCCACAGGGCTGCCTACGTATCCCCTCTTAAACGGGAATCAGGTCAAGTGTAGTTCAGTTAGATCAGATGAAGAAATGTAAACAATTTAAACATAGTATCTCTTGACTGCGTCTGAGTTGATAGGTTTTGGCCAAATTTCTCCTTCCAGTTCTGCAAGTATGAGTGCTCGTTCTGTTAGTACTCTATGAACCATATAGGTCCCTTTCCAATTATGTAAAAATCTCCCTTTGGCTTCATCTTGATGCGGGAAGATACGCTTTAGCACCAACTACCCCGGTGTGAATTGTCTAGGCCTGACCCTTTGGTTGAAAGATCTGGACATTCCGTTCTGGTAGAGTTAACCGTGGCATACCGCATTCATTGTTTTCCCATCAATGAGAGCCAGTTGTTCATAGCGACTTCATATCCATTATGCATCATTGAGTTCAGCCTCTTGTATGATTCTCAAAGAAAGAATTTCTACTTTGGCGGGAATAACAACTTCAGTACCATAGACCAAGAAATAAGGAGTTGCCCCAGTTGATGTGTGAATCGTGGTACGATATCCAAGCAAAACAAACGGTAGCTTCTCGTGCCATTATTTGTAATTATCTACCATTTTCCTCAATATCTTCTTGATGTTCTTGTTGGCGGCGTTGTTGGTGATGATTGATTCAGGCACCCCGAACCGACAAACAATAAGATCCCTAACGAAATCTGCGACGACTTTCTTAGTTACAGCCTTGAAAGATGCGACTTCAATCCATTTTGTGAAATAGTCTATGGCCACTAGAATGAACCTGTGCCCATTTGAAGCAGTGGGTTCGATTGGACCGATGACATCTATCCCCCAAGCGGAGAAAGGCCAAGCTGCACTTGTTGCATTGAGTTCATTGGGTGGCACTCATATCATATCAGCATGTACTTGGCATTGATGACACTTTTGGACATACCTGATGCAGTCTGTTTCCATAGTCATCCAAATATATCATGTTCTTAATATCTTCTTAACTAAGACAAAGCCATTCATGTGCAGTCCGCAAGTTCCGGCATGTATATCTTCTAGTAATTTGGATGCTCCCTTAGCATCGACACACCGTAATAATCCTAGATCTGGAGTCCTTCTGTACAAAATTCCTCTGCTTTGGAAGAAGTGGTTGGATAATCTTTGGAGTGTGCGTTTCTGAGTATGATTTGCATGCTCCGGGTAATCTCCTTTTGCCAAATATTCTTTGATGTCGTGGAACCATGGATTTCCATCCATTTCCTCTTCAATATGAGCACAATAAATTGGCTGATTATGAATCCCTACTGGGATAGGATCGATGAAATTCTTGTCTAGGTGTTGTATCATGGAAGATAAAGTGGCCAGTGCATCTGTGATCTCGTTCTGGATTCTCGGAACATGTTTGAACTCTACTTTTGTGAATCTCTTCATCAACTTTTGTACATAGTACAAATATGGTAATATCTTGGTATTCTTTGTAGACCATTCTCCTAGAACCTGATGTACCAAAAGGTCTAAATCTCCAATTACCAGCAATTCCTGAACGTTCATGTCGATGGCTAACCTGAGTCCTAATATGCAGGCGTCGTATTCTGCCATGTTGTTAGTATATGAAAACCTGAGTTTTGAGGATACTAGATAGTGTAGACCCATTTCTGACACTAAAACTGCTCCAATACCCACTCATTTGAAATTCACAGCCCCATCAAAGAACATTCTCCAACCAGCATAGGCTTCGGTGATATCTTCTCCTACGAATGATACCTCTTCATCGGAAAAATACATTTTCAGTGGTTCGTATTCTCCATCTAGAGGATTTTCTGCCAGATGATCCGCCAATGCTTGCCCTTTGACCGCCCTTCTGAGTTACATAAATGATGTCGAACTTACTCAGTAGTATCTGCCATTTTGCTAACTTCCCCATAGGCATGGGTTTCTGGAAGATGTATTTTAGCGGATCCATCCTTGATATGAGATATGTGGTGTAGGCACAAAAGTAGTGCCTCAACGTTTGAGCTATCCATGTCAAAGCGCAGCAGGTGCATTCCAGCAAAGAATATCGTACTTCATAGGGTGTGAACTTCTTACTCAGATAGTATATGGCCTTCTCCTTTCTTCCCATCTCATCGTGTTGTCCCAAGACACAGCCGAAAGCCCCATCTAGTACAGATAAATAGAGTAGCAGAGGTCTCCCAGGTTCCGGTGGGACCAGAACAGGTAGTTTGGATTAATACTCCTTGATCTTGTCAGAGGCTTTCTGGCACTCTTCTGTCCAACTTGTTGCAGCATCTTTCTTCAACATTTTGAAAATCGGTTCAAAGATCACAGTTGATTGTGCTATGAAACGGCTGATGTAATTGAGATGCCCTAAGAAACTCATCACATCTTTCTTGTTCTTCGGAGGTAAAAAATCTTGGATAGCCTTGACCTTTGACTAGTCTAGCTCAATTCCTCGGCGGGTGACGATGAACCCTAGCCGTTTTCCAGCAGGGACTCCGAAGGCACACTTTGCGGGGTTCAGTTTCAGGTTGTACCTTCGAAGTCGATCAAAAAATTTCCTCAAATCCGCTATGTGATATGTACCCTTTTTAGATTTGATGATGACGTCGTCCACATATACCCCTATCTCCTTGTGTATCATGTCGTGGAAAATGGTTGTCTTGGCCCTCATATAAGTGGCTCCAACATTCTATAGTCCAAACAACATCATTTTGTAACAATATACTCCCCATGGTGTAATAAAGGTTGTCTTTTCGACATCCTCTTCATCCATCCAAATTTGATGATATCCCGCGAAGCAATCCACAAAGGATTGGAGTTCATGCTTAGCACAGTTGTCAATCAGTATGTGTATATTGGGAAAAGGGAAATCATCTTTGGGACTTGCTCTGTTTAAATCCCGATAGTCGACACACACTCTGACCTTCCCATCTTTCTTTGGAACTGACACAATGTTAGCCAACCAGGTCGGATATTCAACCACTCTGAGAACCTTGGCTTTGATTTGCTTGGTGACTTCCTCTTTTATTTTCAAACTCATAACTGGCTTGAACCTTCTGAGTTTCTGCTTTACCGGTGGACACATAGGGTCGGTAGGTAGTTTATGAGCCACTATGGACGTGCTCAAACCGGTCATATCATCGTAGGACCATGCAAAAATATGCTTATACTCTTTCAAAAATTGGATGTATTCTTCCTTCTCTGACGGCGTTAGATGAATGCTTACACACGTTTCTTTGACTGTTTCGGAATCTCCCAAATTAACTATTTTAGTCTCATCCAAATTGGACTTAGGCTTGTTTTCAAAATTTTCCACTTCTCTGACAATCTCCTCGGATATTATATCCTCTTCCAAATCCTCTGAGTCACTATCCTTATGTTGCGTTGTCTCATTACATGTCACAATCGTAGGTTCATTATGATAAGTAATAATAACGTTGTAGAGAGAGAAAATGTAAGGGATAATAGTAAATACTAAAAACAACAATCCATTGATAACGATTTAAAACGTCAAACAAGTGCAGTTCGATGATTCGAACAATTACTTAAAACAAAATATGCTTAAAACAAAATACTAAAAATGTCTTAGATGCTCATAAAATTGCTTTCAAAAATAAATGATGCTAATTGCCAGGATACCCAGGAACTCGACGGGCCCTTGATGGTGCAGCAGTCCAGTTCTTGAGAACAGCTCCCTTCTCCACGGTTTGAATAATAAGGTCTTCTTCCTACTCCTCCTCAACTATCACACTGCAATCTATGTCTTAATCATCCAGGAACAAATTCCTTATGCCAGCTAAAACTTCATCTTTTGTGGACCCTCACATCCTCTCAGGTTGATGAAATGATTGGTGCGGATATGGTACTGGTTGTTCTAGAGGGTAGTATGGACCACGCCATGGTGGCGACCAATTTTGACACTCTTGCCAGGTGTATTCATACCCAAGCCCAAAAGTTGTGCCATGACGTTTTAGCTGTATCGGTTTGGTGATCCCCTGAAGATTTTTGCCGAGACCCTTGCCGGTTCATACCCTGTCCATGATAGTATGCTTTCTATCTTACTGCTCTACCATTTGTCTTTCTCAATTGCGTTGACGCGCTCAATGCGATGGTATGTTTCTCCACCCAACTTCCTTCTATTCTCGATGACCGGAACAGTCTGATTAGTATAAATGGGATTACTTCCATCTCCATGGATAACCACTTCCTGATGGTTCCACTCAAACTTCACGACCTGATGTAGAGTAGAAGCTATGGCCCCAACGGCATGTATCCAAGGTCATCCCAATAATAGGTTGTAGGTAGCAGATATGTCCAATACTTGAAACTCAACATCAAACCAGGTTGGGCCCATCTGTAGGCTGAGGTTAGTCTCTCCAATTGTGGCCCTTTGAGACCCATCAAATGCTTTCACATTCATACTTGTCACTCGTATGTCATACAAGCCTTTACCCAATCTTTTCAGAGTAGTTAGTGGACATATGTTGAGACTCGAACCACCATCTATCAGGACTCTGGCAATGAATTTGTCCTCAAACTGCAGTGTGATATGCAGTGCCCTGTTGTGACTTAGTCCTTCCAGTGGTAGCTCGTCTTCATGAAAAGTGATCTTTTGGCTTTCTAACACTTGCCCTACCATGTTCTCCATTTCTCTACTGGTGATGTTATTGGGTACATAGGCTTCATTCAACACCTTCATCAGGGCATTCTTATGTGCCTCAGAGTTTTGCAGCAGTGATAAAATGGATATTTGAGCAGGGGTATTGTTCAGATGATCAACCACAGAATATTCTCTTGCTTGCACCTTTCTCCAAAGGTCATCTGGGCCAGTCTCAATGACAGGCGGCTTAGATGCAGCTTCTTTGCTCGTTCCTCCCAAATGCTCGGGTGTATAGACCCTACCAGTTCTGGTCATGCTTTGCGCTGCAACTGTTTCTTCCATTTTTGCTTTTCATTTCCTTCTTGCTTCCACAACATAATCCCATAGTATAACATTAGACTTATAAGATGGTGTATGTGCTACCATAACGGTGAATGGTGTTGTTACTTCAACCTCAAACGGAGTTGGTACGGCTACCTAAACTTCAATTGGTGCCTGAGTTTGTACCACGATAGGTGTGAGAGTCTATGGAGATGTTTTAGGATTATCCCCTTCTCGAATGAGTCCAATTGACCCTTCCGAGTCCCATTCTTTATCGATCTCTATCACGTTTACCCCTTTACCCCTGTGATCCGGGAGAGGATTATTACGGACATTGGGTGCAGTGTCATTTGCCTGTATAACTTTGGTGTCAATTAATATCTAAATATTATCCTTCAAAGTAAGACACTCATCAATAGTATGACCATTCATGCATGAGTGATAGGCACATGTCTTATTTGGGTTAATCCACTGGGAAGAGTTTTCCATAGCAACAGCGGGAATAGGAATGGCATAACTGGCAGCCTTTAGCCTCTTGTATAGTTAGTCTATGGGTTTAGCAATTGGAGTGTATTGTCTGGGTGGTCTGCGGTTGAAATTTGGTCTATGGGTTCAGCCATTGAAGTGTATTGTCTGGGTGGTCTACGATCGAAATTTGGTCTTGGGTTTTGGTAATTTTGGCGGGCTGGTTGTGAGTGGTAGTATGCTGGTTGGGTGTTATAGGTATGGTAAGTGAAGGCAGGTTGTTGGTATCTAGGAGGTGAAGTCTGATATGTGGGTGGAGGTGTTTGGTATGTGAGAGGAGACTTCGGACCTTGCGCTACCATTACTCCACCCACTTCTTTCTTGTTAGAGATTCTTCCCGACTTCAAAGCTTTATTTGTGGCCTGGAGTGCTTCGAAATTCGTCACCATTCCACTTTTGATCCCTTCTTCTATTCTTTCTCCTAGCTTGATGATGTCAGAGAACTTATGATTTTCAATAACCATCAACCTTTCATAGTATTGCGGGTATTGAGCTCTGACAAAGAACTTATTCATCTGTTCTTCTTAAAGTGCCGGCCTTACTTTTGTGTCTTCAGATTTCCACCGAGTAGCATACTCGCGAAAAGTTTTCGTTGGTTTCTTCTTGAGATTCTGAATGTAGAAAATGTCTGGTGCGTTTTCTGTGTTAAACTTGAACCAATCCATGAAATCCGACGCCATGCTCACCCAATTAACCCACTTCTTTGTGTTCTGACTGATGTACCAAGACAAGGCATCTCCGGTGAGGCTCCTCATTAACAGCTTCATACGGATTCGTTCATCCTTGCCAACCCCTATAAGTTTGTCACAATACGTTCTCAAATGCACCTTCGGATCACCAGTTCTGTCGAACATTTCGAACTTAGGAGGTTTGTAACTCTCTGGCAGTTCTACATCTGGCTGAATACACAAAACTTCATAATTCAAACCCACAATGCCTTTGCCACCTTCGACACTCTGAACTCTGCCAGTAAGCTTCTTGAGTTCTTCTACCATGTTCTTGATGAGCGGGTCCTTCTCGACGGATTCGGGTATATATAGGGTCTGTTGTAGGGTATGGGGTAAAGTTTCCACAAATATGGGATTGCTTTGATGGACTCCGGGAATCTGGACATAATGGTGGTCATTAGTTGAGTTTTGGGGATCAGGGGTAGGCTGTGGTGCGTTTTGAGGAGTGTGATAAGTGGTGGTTTGTGGATATTGAGTCGGATTGTGATGGTGTTGTGGAGGGGTAGGTACTGGTGGAGGATTATGGTTTTGAGGCGCGGGAGGATTTTGCGGATTTTGGTTTTGTGTGTTTTGGGGAGGTACCGGGTTTTTGGCGTTTGTGTTTTATTGGTTGATGTCGGGGACGTTTAGGGTGAGGGAAAGGTTTTCCAAGTTCTGTACCTACTCAAGCTCCCCTTGTAGCTCCAATATTTTTTGTTCCAGACGTAGGATCAAATCATTCTGTGCTGGCGTACTGCGGTCGTCTGAAGTTTCAATGTTCTCTGCGTGGGTAGCATTGTCTTTTCTAATACCACTCATATCATTCATTTTCGCTTTTCCTTTGTACTTGGGATCACTTGGTGGAGGAGGAGGTGGAGGACCTCTGGATCTAGTGTGGTATGCTGACGATTCCAATATGCATGAACCAACCTTGGGGAATGGGAATAAACAAAAGAAAAGGAAAAAAAAGAAAAAGTAACCAAGTCAGTAACGAGTATTAAAAGAATGTTTACGATATTGAACATGTGTTGCAGAATTAATAAATTCACGTTCTAATTTGAGGGACCACATTGTGCCCGAGGTAGGCCAAGAGACACATAGACTTGGAGACAATTGATGCCAATAATTGCGTCATTTTATTAATATGAAAATGAGTCAGATCTTTACTAAAACGACAATAATGAGAAAGTCATTAATGGCATTTGCCTTATTACAATAAACAAATTTGAACGAATCTAGAAATCAATAAAGACATTGTTTCCTAATCTATTTGGCCCCAAAAGGACCTTCTCCATGCCTGGCCTTATTGGATTCGTCGATCAGGTTCCCCAGGTCGTGCATATCCAATAGTAAGTAAGCCCCCTTGCTAGATGCCCTCCTTCATTGCCTTCCATGTTCTGATAATCCGAGAGTCTCTTGATCATCTTTCCCTCAAGTTCCATTAGCCCTTGCTCTAAATATTCCAATCACTCTGTTGATTTAGTAGCAATTTCTCTCCATTCGTTGATCGCTTCCATATCCACTTTGGGTTGTTCCAAATGCCTAGCTTCAGACTCGAAGACCCTCTTGCGCAGCATCCTATACTTGACTTGTGCTTCAGCAGCGTCATATATAACCCTATATTTAGATTAATTCCTGGCTTGACATCCCCCGCTATATCATCTACCAACCATGATGGGTAGAAGTACACATGGCTGGCATGATACCTGTTTGGCTTGATAGTATCTTTCTCCACAATGACCTTTTGATTCCACATATGCTGTGCCTAGAACTTGAAAGGAATGATGTTCCCTTAAAATCTGCTTTGTATTGGTCATGTTGGAAACTCGAGGTATAACCTGTTTTTTTCCCGCTTGCCTCATTACCCTTATATGAGCATAAGGATAGATCCCTCTTAACCCGATCAGCACTAGATGAGTAGTTTCTCTTGATATGATGATGAACTCACTGCTAGGGAACCATTCAAACATCCAATGTACCTTTTCGTCAGTCAGATTGCTGAAGAAATGCACCCAGCTCACAGTACTTCAAGGTTGCGCAAACCTATCTGGAATAAATGTCATTCTCTTTGGATAATGGTAAGCTATGTATTCATTCAATGGTCCTCGCAGAAGCTCTTGGTAATATTCACCTCTTTGGAAATGTTCTAATAACCAAACCTACAGTAACTGATTACAGCACTCGAAGTGTCCATACCCCTGTTTGCATCGATCTAAAGCGCGATACATTTCGGCCACGATCATAGGGATGATAGTGTAAGTTTGTCCCTTGATTCCTTCTATTAGAGTCCTAGCGACCATGGCTAAGCGAGTGTGGATCCTTCCCCCTTCATCAGAAATATCAGCAATCCCAAGAAATAGACAATGAACACAAAAACTCGGCGGTGCGTCCAACCTAAGGAAATGATGGCAAGTTCATCATGATGAAGGCGATATGACTTGCTATGCCCATAACGTTCGTAAAGGAATTCAAATGGGATGTATGACTTCTTCAGACAGAGTAACTCATCATTTTTCTTGAAACCCAAAATTTTCAAAAATCCGCGGGGAGTGCGATTATCTGGTACGAATAAACCCGGATTATCCCATGGCAGCTTAGCGAAGCCTCATATTTCCTCTAGGAGAGGAGTCATTTTCATGTCACCAAAGCTGAATACAACTCTTTTCTCATCCCAAAACATAGCGGCGGCCTCAATCAAGGCCCTATTTGGCCGAATGTCCAATAAGGATGGTAAATTACCAAGGACCCTTTTCACATGATTCTTCTCACTAGGTGAGAGGTTCTTCCACCAATCAAGCAACAAAGGTGGGGTGTTTTGAACCATGCTGAACCTGGGGACTTCATGCTTCATTTTCTACAAACAAATAGAGTTAGCCCTTCCCCCTCTGGATTTGACTATTTACACATTAATGATCAACATACCGGCATGTTTTCTCCAAGTAATGCACATAACCTGATGGTGTCCATTGGGATTGTGAAAATTTCGTCGGACTTTGGACAAGGCTTATCTTAGTGGATTATCACATGGACAACGTTCTAACCCATACTAAGTTTGACATGATGTATACACATTTAATATTGGAGTGAGGCTTCTAGAAGGGTCTAGACTGGTACTCTCAAGTGGACAACTTGAGAGGGAAAGGCACGGGACCGTTGACTGCACCGTTGATCGACTAGTTTACCACAAGTAAGCCTTTCCAATTTAAAAGGGTAATTTTGGAAGAGCGCGGACACTCATCAAGTGCCGCTATGTTATTAATTGGGCACGAGTGGAATACCATGTGGAGCATGCTTTATGCAAAGATAATAACACGTTACCAAGTATTTGCATGATAAATATATAAAAGCAATAAATACAGTATTAAGGTAAAACATAAAAGACGTAAAAAGAAAGACAAAGGAAGAAGTTAGGTCATGGAATATATGTAATATAATAAAGTAAGCAAGGAAGTAGGGGTGGGAGATACATTATGTAGAAATCTTTAAACAAATGAAGAGTAGTTTAGAGAAAATAAAGGTGAATAAGAAAGGGATATGCATGTTATAACTAATTTAAGCAAAGGAAGGTGGAGCAGGGATGGGATGTGCATATTACAACGAATTTAAACAAGTAAAAGGAAAATGGGAGAGGGATGTGCATGTAGTATCAAATAAAAAAGGAAAATGGAAGCACATTTATATCAAAGAAGACTAATCTATATAAGCCAAATTCGCTATGGTAAGAGCCTAAGTGTAAATCCCCAGCAGAGTCGCCATGCTGTCGCGCCCCGTTTTCTCGCAAAAGCGGGCTTCGACATGTGACAACTCTTTTAAATAGAGGATATTAAAAGAGGAGAGTAGACACCTAACGATTTTAAGGTGCGTTAGGGCATCTATTTGCAAATAACTCTGTTTTAACTAGTCAACGCCACCAAAGATCGGGTAAGGGCTCAAGTTACCTCAAAGAGAAGGTGTTAGGCACTCCTCGAGGTCTACAACTGTGGCTCCAGGCTGAACTTATATTATATGGATTATTCTATGTGATGAAGTAAGCAAAGGGAGTACAAAATCTAAGAATTTTATTACAAAGAGATATTGAATATGGATGTACAACTATTTTTTCATTCTAATAGAAAAGAAGGGAAAATGGGGAAGGGGGGTCCTAAATTTTTTAGCCTAAAGAATCACCCTCTGCAACATAAATAATATTTCGTAACTCCCTTGAGATAGGGTGTTACTCATATTATCCAGCGGGAACAGACTATCATCTCTTGCTACCCGATTACTATGTTAAAGTTGTTTACCTAAGAGCGCTCTAATTCAATTTCAAGTCATGCCCTATGCGCGCACTGCCATCCCATACCTATGGTCCAGGAGGCTTTGGACCTCTATTTAGGTAGTTCTAGACCTTATATAGGCTGCTCAAAAATATCAAAACTAGGCGACATACAAAATACATAGTGGACTTCAAATATGGCAGTTAATGGCTCAAGTTAGCCTCCACACTTAAGCAACAAATGCACGCGAAACAGGTTTTCATGTTAGGTCATTTAAGAATTAAGAACTTTAAGCCCTATAGAGATGATTTCTATTAAAACATACAAGCGGTTTCAAAGTCTAGGCGCTGCTTATCTCCAAATAATTATACGATTGTTGCATACTGATTTGAGATTGCAGATTTCTAGTTATTTAACCTATAGATGCTGTGTCTAGGTGTGAATCACTAACTGACAAAGAGATATATTGGAGGAAAGCCTAGAATTATTCATGATTTCTAACAATAGCATATGTGAAACAATGTTTGAGCGATTTATAACAAATTATGGCGAATAATTATATCCCATAGGCAGGATCTCTAACGTTCAACACTTAGAGCTGATTTTATCGTCATACCTTAATCATATAGGCATATTTTCTAGGTGACAGTGGAAAACAAAATAGTCAGAATACTGTAGGCATGATTTCTAGTGAATGCTGATGCGAATTGAAATTAATGACATTTATTCCTATAGGCAGGTTTTCTAGTAGCACTAAGCATAATTGCAGCACTTTGAATTCATGTTTGCTAGTAGACCCATTTTTTCCTATAGGCATAGTATCTACCCATTTTGTATGCAAATATTAGAAATCTACCCATTTCCCACTTCACTAACACCCCAATCGTTTATACAAAGTTATTACAGGCCCATTAATGAGTAAGATTCAAATGTTATACAAATAATGATATCCAAATGAAATACCCAACACTGTCTGGGCCTTCAGCAATTCTCACACAGCATACCCATACTTTTAACAAGGAGCCGTATTCATCAACACAACCCCAGAATCCATAGAGGAGCTCAAAGTCAATTCATATAACCATATTGCCAAGCATTGCATCATTTAAACCAACCGTCTTAGATGTACAATAGATAATACGAAGGAAAGGGTTTAATGGGGGTAGTTTAGGTTTCAGGGAATGACTAAGGGCCTAAATCCTAGTGTGTCAGAGTTCACAAGGGCCTCAAATGGACCTCGAGCAGTGCTCACACTAGGGAGGTCAACAATAAAGCCTAGGTAGCCTTGGCTTTCAGCCGGCTAAGAATGAGAAATTTAAGAGAGCATAGGTAACAAGTGAAAGAGAGTGGACCAAGGTTGAGAGACAGGAATTTAGGGATACAATTATAACTTAAAATAGACATGGCCAAGTTGAGCATATAATCGAACAAGTCACATGATTTAAAAGAAAGTTTAGTAAAGATTTAGAAGCAGGTTCAACACTTAGCACATAGGCAGTCACATATTGGCAGAGTTAAGGAAAGAACAAGTTTGTAGGATTGACAAAGATTATCATGCACAGATGCCCAATATCAAACAAGTGAGAACCTAAAAGTCCAAATTATGCTAAGCATATATCCTAGTGTCATAAAATAGCCATGTTAATTTCACTTCAGATGGCAGAACTGCATTAGACATGATGGGGCAACACAGATTATGACAATTACGGGTGGATCAAGTGAGCCAAAAACATGTTGAGGGACATATTAACAAGGAACTAGTCATGGTTGGTGGAGAAGGATCACAGACTTAAAACATAATACATGGCAAGATTACCATTATAGAGATTCAGAACAGAATGGAAAAAGTAAGAAAAGAAAGAGATCTTTTGGACAGACTAAGGAGCAGAACAAAAAGAAATTCAAGTGCAGCACCTTGAGGGGTATTACCGTTGGTTTGTTGAGGGATTTTCTTCTATTGCAGCACCTTTGACCAGGCGGACCCAGAAGGGTGCTCCATTTAGGTGGACAGAGGAGTGTGAGGAGAGCTTTCAGAAGCTCAAGACAGCTTTGACTACAACCCCAGTATTAGTATTGCCTTCAGGTTCGGGATCTTATACAGTTTATTGTGATACATCGCGAGTTGGCCTCGGCGCAGTGTTGATGCAGGACGGTAGGGTGATTGCCTACGCATCCAGGTAGCTGAAGGTGTATGTAAAGAACTATCTTGTCCACAGCCTTGAGCTAGCAGCTATATTTCATGCCTTGAAGATTTGGAGCCATTATTTGTACGACGTTCCTTGTGAGATCTACACTGATCACCAGAGTTTGCAGCATCTGTTCAAGCAGAAGGATCTTAATTTGCATCAGAGGAGGTGGCTAGAGCTGCTTAAGGATTATGATATTACCATTTTGTACCATCCCGGGAAGGCCAATGTGGTGGCCGATACTTTGAGTCGTCAGGCAGAGAGTTTAGGGAGTTTAGCATATCTACCAACAGCAGAGAGGCCTATGGCATTGGATGTTCAGGCCTTAGCCATCCAGTTTGTGAGATTGG
>AWOL01S0006164.1:6442-68135 GCA_000715115.1 Nicotiana otophora
GCTTCTAGAGCTATTCGTGAATTGATATCTACTGGTACTTCGGCTCGAATTTCGGGTTCCTCGATTTGAGCCTCGTTGCCGTTGTTGGATAGCCTTTCGGCCCCGGGCACTAAGTTGTTGGTTTCATCCTGAAGGCCGGCTTCGAGGTCGATTGGCAGAGCCATTGCTAGTATGAAGTTGTAAGCTAGAGTGTACTGTATATTTGTATCAAATAATCACTTATTATCCTTAGCCCTACGGTGGGCGCCAAACTGTTTACCCGAAAAATCGGATAACGTTGAATTTGTGTATGGTTCTAAGGATAAGTAGATTCCTTTGATCTGAAAATAACAATACACGTATTTATTATGCAAAATAGAAAATGATGAACAAAGATACTTAGTGAACTTAGAAAGGTAAACACAATGAATTCTTAATCTGCCAGAGAAGAATGCCTTCTATTACAATCTATGTTGCCTTTTATAGCCAAGGATCACTATTTTATCTAAAAGAACATAATAGAATAATATTACTAGTGGAGGACCCATGATGGTGTGTCTCCTCCTTAATTCCCGCCAAGATTCTCTCATTTGGTGCGGTTGTAACAACTTTTTGTCTGTGAGCTCGATACTGATTCGAGCTCGGTGTTGGGTCGGAACCTCGGCCTTGGTTTCGAGCTTGGTGATCACTTTCGGGCATCGATGTTCGGGACCTGTGTCTGTCGATATTGCCTCGGTCGATTCGGACGCCCCGACGCTCGACGTCCCCATCTCGAAATTCGTTCGGGCTCTCCATGAAGATACCCCTTGACTGAGATGGCATCCTCAATCGATCTTCATGATCGAGGACCGGTTTTAACCGTATACAAGATTATATCAGCCAGTTCATGGCTTCTCTTAAATTTTTCTTTCAATTAAAATTTCCATCTAAGTTTTCTATTGGCTCCAACGTAGATGTGTAGCTCAATAGATGTGCACTTGTCATAATTGTACGAAAGATTGTATTTTAATTTCAGATGCCTTGAGCAGTCTTCCCCTCGCTTTGTGATCTACGGAGCATGTCGCATTTTGATAGTGCATGCTTCAATTGGTTTTATCTTACCGGACTTGTAGCTGTAAGGTTTTCCAAGTAGCTTTTAAGTAACAACTTGTTACTTAAAAATACATCGCATGTGATAGTTTTTCTTCGAATCGCATGTGCTACTTTACTTTAATTTAAAAAGTTAGGATAACAAAAATGAAAAAAAAAGAAAGTAAAAGATCTACTACATGGAATAAAAGTAAAGATCTGTAACAAAATAGTGGCAGGGAAATCTATGGCTGAATTAAATCTTTCGCCTAACTTTCTAACATAACGATATAACTTACTTTCACGTGGCATAACATCTTTGACTATTGCCACGTGTCGTCAAAACAAGCCCAATTGTATCATTAGCGGACCCCACAAGTTACCCACACCCCTAAAGTTCGCCGTTGCTCCGTCCATCTAGATTTAACGGCCAATTAGAGTTGACCTTTACTTTAATTTAAAAAGTTAGGATAAAAAAATATACTTTGGAACTGGTATTTAAAAAGGGTCAAATATACTTTCGAAAATAGTTTAAGAATACCCCTCGTTATACTATTAGGTTATATATACCCCTCCCGTCATACTTTGGAACAAATATACCCTTATTTTGGATGGAGTGCCACGTGGCAGCACCAGATGAAAACGACCCATTTGTTTTTACCCGATCCGTTTTAAAATTCGGTTTTTTTAGTTTTTTAAAGCATATATTTTGTAAAAACTATAATGTTTTTGTAAAAACTGGAAAAAACAGAAAAGAAATTTATAAAATATATATTTTTAAGTTTTTTCAGTTTTTTTAAAGTATTACTTTTGTAAAAACTGAAAAAAAATATTTTTTTATAAAAACTGAAAATATAAGACTCTCCTAAAGCAGTGAGCTATATATGCATTAATTTTTAAAAAAGAAAAATATTTTGTAAAATCTTTTTTTTTCCTTCAGTTTTTACAAAAACAATACTTTAAAAACTGAAAAATATATATTTTATAAATTTTTTTTCAGTTTTTACAAAAATATATTTTTTTAAAAATACTTTAAAGTAAAAACTAAAAAATATATATTTTGTAAAAACTGAAAAAAAAGAAATTTGCAAAATATATATTTTTCAGTTTTTTTCAGTTTTTTAAAGTATTATTTTTGTAAAAACTGAAAAAAAAGAAAAGATTTTGCAAAATATTTTCATTTTTTAAAACTAATGCATATGTAGTCCACTTCTTTAGGAGAGTCTTTTTTTTTCTTCAGTTTTTATAAAAAAATATTTTATTTTTCAGTTTTTACAAAAAAAATAATTTTAAAAAACTGAAAAAACTTAAAAATATATATTTTGTAATTTGTTTTTTCAGTTTTTACAAAAAATAAATTCTAGTTTTTATAAAATATATGCTTTAAAAAAATTGAATTTTAAAACGGGTCGGGTGGTAGGTTTTTAAAAACGGATCGGGTAAAAAAAAGAAACGGGTCATTTTCATCTGGTGCTGCCACGTGGCGCTCTATCCAAAATAAGGGTATATTTGTTCCAAAGTATGACGGGAGGGGTATATATAACCCAATAGTATAACGAGGGGTATTCTTAGACCATTTTCGAAAATACAAGGGTATATTTAGCCCTTTGCCGTCTATAAAATCCCAAGCGACTTCTAAAAAAGGCAGGGGTATTTAAGAGCCGTTTGTACATGCTAAATTTTTTCCTTTTCCCAATTTGTTTTTTGTTTCAAAATCAGCGTTTTTTCACAAAATTTATAATTTTTACTTGAAGTCGCATTTTAAAAATTTTCGAAAATTTTAATAACTCCAAATAGTTATTTTTTAAAATTTTCACTCAAATCACTCACAAAACTTCAAAAACAACCCAAAATTATATTCATGTCGGGCCCGTTTGGACATAAAATTTGATGGAAGTTTTTTCCAAATTTTTTTTACTTTTTTTCGAAATTTATTCATAAAATTTTCAATTTTCACTTAAAAATACATTTTGAAAATTTTCAAAAATTTGAAAAACTCCAAAAAACTATTTTTCAAAATTTTCACTCAAATCACTTACAAAACTTAAAAAACAATCCAAACTAAAATTTATGTCCAAACACAACTCTAAATTTCAAATATAATTTTGACTTGAGGCCTACTAAATTTCAAATACCATTTTGAGTTAAATCTTTTTTAACCTATTTTGAAATTTTACAATTATATGTCCAGACGCCCGCTAAGTAACCCACTTTGGCTTCTTCTCGAAGAAATCAATGTCTCTATAAATAAACGCAATAGTTTCTAAAATCTGAGGGGGAATCAAATCACGAAGAAAGAGAAACAATAAATGTTGAACAACTCCATGAATATTGCTCAGCTACTACTGCTTCAAGTTCTACTCGCGATTGTGATACACATAAGCGCTGATGAATCCTTTGATGTTCGTCAACATCTATCTACTGTTTCCAGGTCTCTCTCTCTCTCTCTCTCTCTCTCTCTCACTCACACACACACACACACACAATTTGACACTGTTAAAGAGATGTGCATTCCGATATATGCAGCAAGTTTTAATTTGAGTTTAAGTTATGTTGTAAAACTAATTCATAATTGGAGTATGAAAGCAAAATTATTTAGGATTTGATATTCTAAAGAAAAATATTTATTCAACATATATGAATTACACTATTGATTTACTTGTTTATTGATTTCGTGTGCAGATATGGTGTTGTGAAGGATATATCTGACAATTCCTTTGTACCTTCCCAAATTACAGATCAATGTACTCCTATTCATTTGAATCTTGTGGTCAGTCTTTGTTAGGTGTTTCTACTGGTGAACATTTCTTCTTGTGGTGCCAATGCAAATTGCTTTAGAAATTCAAGTTGTAGTTGTATTTTCTGTAATTACAGACTGATATTGCATTTACTTGTGTTTTTCTGTAATTACATGGAAGCTTATTATTACCTATGCTGAATTGGGAAGCTGTGTGTTCAATAGTGTTGTCCTTATTATTCCTCTGAAAGCACCATAACAGCATGGAAATTGTGGACGTGTGCACATGGGGTGCATCAATATTATATCACCTTCTCTTTACATTCTAGGCCTTGAACATATTTTGATATTTTCCTGACTTAAGTCTGTAGATCAATCCTGAAGTTTAGGCTGCCTTTGGGAGTCTATCTGCGCCAAATTGGAGAAATCTTTTGTTTATTTATGTATCTATTTTTTTGTAATGGTGGTGTTTGCGCTAGCTCGCGGCATTACGCGCTCTTTGACTAATCCACGAGGTACCTGTTAACTTCTATCAGCATAGGTACTTTTGATAAAGTAATGTATATTGAAGTGAGCCAACAAAATGCTGGAAAATAAATATCCATCAGCATAGGTATTAGGTAACTCTACCACCCAAGATTTAGACAGATGGAAGAATTTACATTATATTGCTTTGGCTAGAATGCAAAACGTAGTTCCTAAGATAGTTACTCCAGCTCTTTCACCACTAGGCCACCCTCTAGGGGGTGACAAAATCAGAAAAGTCTTATTCTGTAGATGCTAAGTGTATAATACTGAAAGAAAGTTGCAGAAGGTATCCCGTAAATCTAGGTTGCTAGTAAAGTCATCTAATTCACCAAAGGAGTCTAGCTGAAGATTAATCTCACTTATTTGCAGTAGTTACTAATCTCTTCGACTACTCAGAAGTTTGAACAGGATTCTCCTCCACTTTTAGTCTCCTGTATCTTTTTTTTTTTTGATAATGGTAACATATATATTAATAAATAAAACAGCACTAGAGCAGTGCCAAACAATATTTGCATGGAAACAGAAAGCAGCTATGACAACCTAAGATTACAGTGCACCTATCAGGTCTACTAAAGATTCTGCCTCCTCTACCCAGTTTTCTTTATACCAGAAATAAAACAAAAGTAAACACTTCATCTTGATGTTCTGTAAAGAATTGCTTCTGTCTTCAAAAGTTCTTAAATTTCTCTCCTTCCAGACTGTCCACCATATGCACGCAGGAACCAACCGCCACCATTTCTTCTGTCTGACTATACCCTCATTGTAATTCCAACACTTCAACAGATCACAAGTATTAGCTGGTATGCTCCATTTAAGGCCCACAATATTAAGAAATAGTTGCCACAGTTGGTCAGTAAAAGGACAGTGAAGAAACAAATGGCTATTAGTTTCTATAGCTGTACCACATAATAGGCATTTAGAGCATAGCTGAAAACCTCTTCTTCTCAAGTTCTCTTGGATTAGACAAGCCTTTCTTGTAACTAACCATGAAAAACATACGACCTTGAAAGGTGCCTTTACTTTCCAAATATTCCTCCAAGGCCATTGTTCTAACTGTTGGTTTGAAGCAGCGACTAAAGTATACGCGGATCTGACCGTAAAATTCCCACTCCTGCAAAGATTCCAGTATAGTTTATCTTCAGTTTCTTCCGGACCTTGGAATTGTTCCAAGATATTAAAGAAATTTACAACCCTTTCTAATTCCCAGTCATTCAAGGTCCTTCTAAAAGTAACATTCCATCCTTGCTGATCCCAGGCAGTGTCTAAAGTGGATGTAGGTGATGTTGCAATGCTGAAAAAATCAGGAAAAAGTTCTTTGAGAGGACCATGTCCTAACCAGTTATCACTCCAGAAAAGTGTTTTCCTTCCATTGCTAACCTTTATGGTTGTATTATCAGCCATAGTATTCCAGTGAAGTCTGATTGACTTCCATACCCCAACCCCATGTGAACTATTAACAGAGTTAGAGCACCATAGTCCATTTTGTCCATACTTGTCACAAATGACCTTTCTCCACAAAGCATTAGCCTCCAGATTGTACCTCCAGAGCCACTTCAAGAGTAAACTCTGATTGTGGGCTTTAAGGTTCCTAATGCCCAAACCCCCTTTGTTTTTGCTTGTGATAAGGGAATTCCAGTTAACCAAATGAACAACTTCCTTCTCTCTGTTTCCTTGCCATATAAAGCTCCTTCTTAGTGCATCGATTCTTTTCCTCACCTTGCTTGGTAAGGGAAACAAAGACATTACATATGTAGGAAGTGCATCCAAGACACTATTAACCAATACCACCCTTCCACCCAAGGATAAATACTGACTCTTCCAGGTTGACAACCTTTTTTCACATCTTTCAAGAACCCCATTCCATATTTCTTGAGCTTTGTTCTTGGAGCCTAGAGATAAACCCAAATATATAGTTGGTAGAGAACCCACCTCACATCCCAGTATAGCTGCTAGGGCCTGGATATCATCCACTTCTTTAACTGGAAACAACATGCTCTTCCTCCAATTTACATGGAGCCCTGAGACTGCTTCAAATATAATAAGAATGACTCTTAGATACTTTAGTTGATCTGCCTTTGCCTCACAAAAGACTAAAGAGTCATCAGCATATAGAAGATGGGTGATCTCCATACTATCTCCCTCCGTGTTTGAAGCTTTAAAACCTTTCAGCCAACCATTGTTGTTTGCATTTCTTAACATTTGGTTCAATCCTTCCATAGCAAAGAGGAAAAGAAAAGGTGATAAGGGATCCCCTTGTCTCAAACCTCTCTCAGAAGGAAAAAATCCCTCTGGAGAACCATTCACCAAAATGAAAAATCTGACTGTTCTGATGCAGAAAGATATCCAGTTGATCCACTTCCTACCAAAACCCATATCCTGAAGGACTTTGAGTAAAAAGTTCCAATTAACATGATCATAGGCCTTTTCAATATCAAGCTTACAGAGAATTCCGGGAACCTGCCCTTTAAGTCTGGAATCTACACATTCATTTGCAATCAAGGAAGCATCCGTGATTTGCCTGCCTATTATGAAGGCCATTTGGTGCCCATTCACTAGTTTGTCCACCACTTTCTTGAGCCTCTCTGTCAACATTTTGGAAATGATCTTGTAAATGCTTCCTATAGGACTAATTGGTCTGAAGTCCTTGAGTTCCTTAGCACCATTCTTTTTTGGAATAAGTGCTATGTAAGTAGCATTGAAACTCTTCTCAAAATATTCATTGTTGTGGAAGTTTCTGATGGTATGCATGATGTCTTCTTTCACAATCTCCCAACAATTATGGAAAAACCCCATAGAGAAACCATCAGGGCCCGGTGCCTTGTCAGCTGCACATAGCTTCAAGGTCTCAAACACTTCTTGTTCTTCAAATTCTCCTTGTAGCAATTCATTATCTTCCTCTGTAATGCTGCATTCACCTTGGAAGTTAAAATCTGGTCTCCAGATTTCTGTTTCTGCATATAGTTTCTGATAAAAAGACACTATCTCAGTTTTAATTCCATGTGGCTCAGTAATTTCTTCCCCTTGTATGTTGTCCTGCCCTTCCGTTTCATATTAAATATGGGTTCAAGCTTTTTTTCATCCATGTCAGTTACTACTTTTCTCTTAATCTTCCTTCCATTGTCCCTTTTAAACGTTTAATAGAAAATGCATAGACTTTATTTGCTCATAAAACTTGCACAAATGTGAATATTGGGGTTCTCTTGTATAAATTGTACTTGATATAAAAGGAAATATCTGATGGTTTCTCTCAAGTAATGCTATGCTCATAAGAGATAGTTCTAAATTGACTTATCTTAATGGGTGGCTTCTTATTTGGTAGGCACGGCATGGCACTCGTGCTCCTACCAAGAAGAGGATAAGGGAGTTTGAAGCCTTGGCTGCTCGGCTGGAAGTCCTTGTACGTGATGCTAAGGAACAGAAGCAGTCTTCGGATAAAATTCCTGCTTGGTTAATGGGATGGAGCTCTCCTTGGAAGGGAAAGCATACGGGTGGAGAGTTGATCCATGAAGGCGAAGACGAGTTATATCATCTTGGTATTAGAGTCCGAGAACAGTTTCCAGACCTGTTTAGTGAAGAATACCACCCTGATATATATTCAATCAAGGCTACCCAGGTTTGACAGATCAGTTATTTGCTTTCTAAATTCTGCCAAGTAATCATCATTTTAAGATCAACGCACTTAATGTTAGAGTGGTTTTATTACGCAATGCCTCACAACGTTTTGAGAATTGCACAAGTTCTACCTTTACCCACCAAAGTGCATTTTCATTTCTTCATCAAGTGATGCATCAAAGGATTCTGCTGCTTTAAGAATTCTTTTTGATTTGCAAGATTATAGAACTTGTTAGCATTCCCCTCTTCCTTATAACTGGCAGTCTTCTGATTCTGTCCCAACTTCTTGCTAGCTAATGCGTAGCAATAACTTTTGACTGTCATGGAGATGTTTATAGGTTCCTCGGGCATCAGCTAGCGCTGTGGCATTCGGCATGGGGCTGTTTAGTGGAAAAGGGAAGCTTGGAACCGGGGCTCATCGAGCTTTTGCTGTTACCAGTGAAAGCCGTGCAAGTGATATAGTTCTGAGATTTCATGATTGTTGTCAAAGCTACAAGGTATTCTTGCAAAGTCTATTTGGTGACTGTCTTTATGTAGGTAACTTCAAATTCAATTTGCAGTTAGGTAATTCTTGTGAGGTTTTCTTGTTGGTTGGGACTTGATTTTATAATTGTGAGTACAGCAGACTTGGAAACTAGTGCATTGAGCATCTCCCAATACAACATATTCCAGTTTCCATTTTCAGAACTGTTAGAACCTGACTATCAAAGGCCCATTTTCTTGGTTGATTTTTTCTTCTTCTTTTGACTTTAAAAGCACTAGTTATAACTGCTTCCATGATCAGTCTGTTTGAATCCCAAGTCGTTGTTCACCGGCTATTATAACTTTTATTATTACTAGTAATCCAAGTACTAAGCATCTATACTTTAGATTAATGCAATTAATGTAAACATGCACATAGAGAGCTGACATAGCACAAGAGAATTTAGGTTCCTTTTTACTGTGCTATGCCTAGTGGCATTATTGGAGTTTCAGCACTAGAAACGGTTTGCTTGTAGAAACTGGTAGTGAATTTTCTCGATTGACTTGACCTCTTTCCTTAACTGACAAGGTTCCCATCTCTTTATAATCTTAACTTTGATCAGACATGCATTTTTCAACAAAATACCTCACTACTTCCTCTCATCCAATCTTTATTTTGAACATACTCCCTACTAAGCCTTATTCTGAATATATCTCCTAACTAACTCTAGTAGGATCTCTTCTCTAGTTAAGTGAGGCAACAGAAATGGGTTGGTAGGAGTAGAAATGAAGAATCATGGGAAACATTTTCTTTTCCTCATACTGTAAATCCAAGAAGACCCTTATCCAGATTTTGAGTTGCTAGTTATCAGAAGTGATATAAAGAAGTTAAAAGGTTTATCGCTAGCAGTCACTAGGAGATACTTGCCTAGAATAAAGTGCAATCTTGTTTGTGTTAATAGAAAAAGTGCTAAGTCCTTGGGGCATTTTACCAGTTTAAAAATTGAAACAGAATCAAAAAAAATAAAAAAGGGAACTCCTAGGGGAATATTTATGACTTAGGTGTCAAAATCCTATTTCAGCTGTTCAACGAGGTATTTATTTCAAAGGCCTTGATTATTCACTATTTTCTTGAATTGCACCTCCAGTATCCTATCTTCCCCTCCCTGCATTTTCTGCTTTTCCTGCACCTACGTGTATTACTGCCGATTTGGTTCCTTTCTTACATATGTGTACACACTAATGTTTGATTTACATGACATTTCTTTTTGGTGGCAGGATTTTAGGAAAAGTCAGAAGCCAACTGTAGAGAAGCTCAAAGAACCTATATTAGATGAAATTACTCAAGAACTAGTGAGGCAATACGGGCTTAATTTTACTAAACAGGATGTATCTTCCTTATGGTTTCTCTGCAAACAGGTTAGTATTGCAATTATTAGTGTTCCAATGGTGCTAAACCTTTTGCCTTTTCTTTTTTCTTTTTTATTTGTTTTGATCTGAGAATAGTTACTTGTCTCTAATTGGCAACTCCTACAGGAAGCTTCCCTGTTGAACATCACCAATCAAGCTTGTAGTCTATTCAGGCCATCTGAGGTACTTTTAAGTTAATCCCTTTTTTCCATGGTTCCTCTTGGACTTAATAAACAGCAGAGAAAGGGAGGAGGCGTTTGTAGGTTCCTAGATTTTGCTAGTTTTAGTTCTGCTTTGTGTGTTGTAAGGAGCTCTCCTTTGTTTATTAAAGGTCGTAACTGGGGAAGTTGGGACCTTAAGAGTGATTAGGCTAACTCGATTGATGTTTGATTAAAAGGCAGTCGGCCCTTGTTATAAATAGATTTCTCTATTATACAATGTATCTCCAGCTTTTCATTGGGATAGGAAGTTGAAGCCTTGTTGTTTCCGTCCATCCTTTATGACAAGTATCTTCTTTTAGGTTTCTTTGTTGGAATGGGCCGATGATTTGGAGTCGTTCATACTGAAGGGCTATGGTAATTCACTAAATTACCGAATGGGAGTCCCGCTACTTGAGGATGTAATTCAATCCATGGAACAGGCAATCAAGGCTAAAGAAGGTAACAATTGAATTAGCATTATCTTGTTGTCTTTTTCCGGGGGGAGGGGGGAGGGTTGTGTTTGGTTGGATGGTGTTTGCTTTAGTGTATTGACAGCTTAAATGTGTATTGACAGCTTATTTCTCTTACCTTCCCCGTGCAACAAGATTTTAGAGGAAGAGATAATTGAGAAAAAAGTGAAGCCAACCCCCTAAAACGTGTGCACTTAATCTACAAAAGTCGCTAGATATAGGATGGGAGATTATATCTCTCCTTATTAAAAGGAGGCCATGGATTTCTCTCCTTATTAAAGAAAGGCCAAGTCAACTTCATTATATGTTATATTTCCCATATAACCTGTTAACTTTACCGATCCTGTTCTTATTCCATGACTCTATTGCCTATGTTATTCTGCTATCCCTTCAACTACTGACTAGAGGATAGTTGGATAAGGCTAGAAAGTGGAGCCTTTATTATACCAATTACTATTTTGTTTAATTATACCAATTACTTGGTATTGTTATTTGTTAGTAACTAGTACCTTCCTTTATTGCTCGCATTCATCTCTCTAGAAATCTTTTTGCCTGTACATATCTTTTATGAAAGCTAGTCCTTTAAATGATGGAAATTTGATATCTGGTGTTCATTTTATGTGCGTTCTCCTCCTTTAGAAGGATATGCTTCCGGGAGCTATGAAAAGGCAAGACTACGTTTTGCTCATGCAGAAACTCTACTTCCGTTTTCATGCTTGCTTGGGCTCTTTCTTGAAGAATCTGGTGAGTGCTTATCAATAGGATTGCTTTAGGCTTCTACTGCCTCCGGTTTCTTAATCAATTTTATACACTGAATGTTGCAGAATTTGAACTAATACAAAGAGAGGAGACGTTGCAATTCCCTCGTAAGCCTCCTACAAAGAGAAACTGGCGGGGAAGTATAGTGACACCTTTCGCTGGAAATAACATGCTAGTCCTTTACAGCTGCGTGTCAAATAACTCAAGCAAGTACTTTGTGAAAGTGCTGCACAATGAACGTCCGATTCCTATTCCAGTAAGTTTTCTGATCACATTCTTGTGAACATGAACATCCATGGTTTTTGTTTTGCGATCTAGATCAGCCGGCCTTCAAGTACTTCTCATTTTCATCTCCTGAAAAAAGTTTCACTGGCTGTGATGCCTAGTCTTCCAACTTGTGCCACAAGTGACTCAAATTCATTCTGTTGGAGGTTTCAAAAGCTATATTCTCAAATTCTCATAATATTATTTGTTCACCTCTTTGAAAATGTTCCTCTTTTCATCTGTTCTAAGCTTTTGATGCTTCGATTTCTCTTTGCTCATAGGGTTGCAATGGCTCAGATTCTTGTTCATTTGAAGTATTTAAGGTACAACTTCTACATTTCACTAGAGGATTCAATTTACTGTGACATTGGCCATCTCTTACTCGTTACAATGCGTTCCTCCAGGAAAGAATTGTTGCTCCTCACTTGAAACATGACTACAACACGCTTTGCAACGTAAACTTGGAACAAAAAGAGAAGAATTCTGCCCCCAGCAAGTTATCACAAATGTTTAGTTGGTTTTTCTCCCTGAGAAATGCTGTTACACCCACTCAGAACGTGGAGCTATAACAACAATTATTACGCCTCAATTTTAAGCAATGGGGAACTTTGTTCTGTGTATTTTATAAGCTGATTCAAGCAGTGGCCAGCATGTGTCTTGGTGTGTGGTACAATTTCCAAGGTAACTGTCTTGTATAATCAAGTTTTTTGCTGACTGGTCTAACCATAGGGTAGCCTATATGGAATGTATTCAATTACATAGTTTATAGTTGTAGTTTTCACATCCAAAAATGTAATGCTCCATTCATCTAGGTCCTTTGATTTCCCTTAACCCTCCGAAGATTGAATTACTTTGTGGATGTATAGAACAAAAACAGTTTGTTTCCAACTGCCTTAACAAGTAAAAAGACATTCGGGCTAGCTAGGTCGTTAAGCTATTTTTTCAATCTTGTCAGTAAAGTTTGAATCTTTGCTACGTAATATTAGCCCATTTAATTTGTACTTTGAGCTTATGGGCCACTAGAAATCATCAACCCCATGATTATTCTCCTAAGGAAGCAATATTAACATCAGTTTAGACCCTTTAGCAAGGGCACTTCAGCCAAAAGGTAATCTTCCTTTTTCCTGAGTCAGTATTGATGGTTTCTCCTAATTGCTATCAACCCCCCATTGCTGAAGTCCTAATATGGAGTCCGGAACCAAAATATTGTAAATTTTGACTCAAGAGACAAAAATAGGTGGAAAAAAGTATTGAGGACCATAATATGTATAACGCATCTAAAACATGCGCTATACCTTAACGGCCAGTTACCCCGTTAAGATATAGCGCATGTAATATATGCGCTATACTCAGTATTTGCAGCCATAATAATTGACTGCATAGCGCATCAATTATATGCGCTACGTATAAACATACCCCCAACCCGCACCTTCAAAATCTTTTTCTTCATCTTCCCAAGAAATTCCAAGTATCTTTCTTTTCCTTTAAATACCCACTTATGAAGAATTAGCTGAGGCAACAAATGGTTTTTCCTCTGATAGTATTTTGGGTGAAGGTGGGTTTGGATGTGTTTACAAAGGTGTTCTTAGTGATGGAAGGGAAGTCGCTGTCAAACAGCTGAAAAGTGGGAGTGGACAAGGGGAACGTGAGTTCAGAGCAGAAGTTGAGATTATCAGCCGTGTACACCATCGTCATTTGGTTTCGCTCGTTGCTTTTAGACTCAAACTTATGTCATTTTTATTACAGTACAGGAAAATAGAAGATCTTTGTACATAGCGCATATAATTGATGCGCTATGTAGTCAATTATTATGGCTGCAAATACTGAGTATAGCGCATATATTACATGCGCTATACTTTAACGGGGTAACTAGCCGTTAAAGTATAGCGCATGTTTAGATGTGTTATACATAATATGGTCAACATTTTTTTCCACCTATTTTTGTCTCTTGAATCAAAATTTATAGTAACATTTTAGTTCCGGGCTCCCTAATATGGAAAGTTTTAGATACACAATTGATCTGAAAACTGATCCGTGACTCACCATAGAGCTGCATTAAAAACTGGTAAAAGGCAATTGCTGTGTATGTTTGGTGTGGCTTCATTTTTGAAACTATCTATTTGACACTATTTTTCTTTTTGATTATTGAACTTCCAAATTAGACTTTGAAATTAATAACAACATGGAATCTTATAGCATGCTATACCCATGTAATATCTTTTTATCTACACTTGTCATCATTAAAAGAGAATCTCAACATTTTAAACATTCCTACTATTAATAAGAGGGAATGAGAGCTGCCTCCGGTAAAAATTTGAGCTGCATCCGGATACAATGTGGGTCATAAGGGTACTTATGTAATTCTAATGAAATGGAGCAATGCTATTGGCTGAAAATTTTGATTATTGTAGCTCCCTTAGTAATTTTTGACCAATTTACCTCTGCTCCATATCCCACGTGATCATGACACGCGTAAGGTTCATAATTTATAAATGGGCCCCACACGCCAATGCATAGTTCCTAAAAATAGCACGGGCTAGCCAGTTTTCGGACTGGTAATTCAAAAATAGCCAGCGTTTGCTAAGTCATTAAAAAATAGTCACTATTTTGCTGTAACACAGACCGGTCCAACATAATATACTGGAGATTGGTGCACATGTGTATGAACTTTCAGCATATTATGCTAGAATTCCAATACACGGAAAGTTCCAGCATAATATACTGGAGATTGGAGCACTTGTGTATGAACTTCCAGCATATTATGTTGGACCTTCCAGTATATTATACTGGAACTCCAGTATATTATGTTGGAATATTTTTCGAATTTTGAACAGTGTTTTCATTCAAATTTATCTTTACATGAAAAGTGGCTAAATTTTAATTACTTTTGAAACTGTAGCTATTTTTCAATTACCACTTGTAAATTTGATTATTTTTGAATTTCTCCCGCATAGTTCAGCATTGTCTGCTACATTTTACATGGCTAAATTACGTGAACCAATAAGAATAAATGGACCTGCTTTTACTGCAAATCCATTTGCACTGTGCCAAACGCCATACACTCTCCTAATATTTTTAAACCAATAATGAAACAACTTTAGAGAATCCAAAAAAGCAAATGATCCTTTGGACTTTTGGAGATAGTCTTTGAGTCAGAATACTACTTCGAAAATGCTATGAGAATAACATGTTATTAAGTTTTATAATACATAGCTATTCATAGATGGATTTAAAACTTAAATTTATTGGGTTCAAAATTTAAATTTAATGAATTTAATATTTAACGTTGTTACCACTAAACTCATTGTACTTTAGAAGTTATAGGTTCATAATTTACTTTTGTTGACATTTTAGTGAATTGACTAAAACCCATGATATTTTCGTTTATTCCCTAAAACTCTTTCATGTGAACATGCTTGCCTGTTTTTACATGGCTATTATTGTATTCCCAGTCATTTCAGTCACATTTTTGTACTAAATATGAGCACACGTGCATAACTTGAAAAATATGGGAACTCCTTTTCGTACTACAAGTGAGTCCACCTTAACGCACGTAAATTCTTCTAATCAAATTTAATTAAAAATTTTGTGGATCGCGTAGTTTATGTGAAAAGCTAAAACAAGTGTGCCGCTACTACAATTACCATGTTTTTCTTTTTGTCAATCATAACTGGAGCTCAAAAGAAAATATAGGATCAGATAAATAATAAACTAGACAAATGAAGAGAATGTTAACATATATATATATATCTCTTCTATCTTTAAGAGATATCAGATTTAATTAGGTTAAACTAGGTATTACATACTAGGCTAATTATTTAAAAGAAAGAATCATACAAAAATTATTTTCAGAGTTCTTATGTGTAAAATAAAAATCTCTTCTTAGTTTCACCATAAAACTAAAAGAAAATTTGGTGTAAATGTATACTATGGATAAACTGCTGTAATGCGTATCCTTTTTTTTTTTTTCTAAATCTGTTGGCTAAATTTTCTAAGCATATATATGTGTCCACAAGTATAAAAATATTTCAGTTAAAGTTTAGTAGAAATGATATCATGTAAAGACTTAGGGCTGTTAATAGGCATATAGTTTGTAAAGTAATTGAAGGAGACTACATTTAATCAATTAGCATATGATGCCACTTTGTGCTCATCTTTTTATAATTTTTGAAGGAGACTACACTTAATCAACTATCATATGATGCCACTTTGTGTTAGAAATTGTTGGTTTGATTTATGAAGACCTATCTTTGCATCTACACCAGTTGTCCATTAATTTGCCAATTGCATTTCTTAGTCCATTGCCTAAGTGCATTTCGGTAATGTGCTTAAAATTTGCTTTTGTTAATTCGGTAAATTGATAAGAATAATTAGTTCATATAGAAAATCCCCTCCCTCATCACATTTACTAAGCAGCTTTAAAAGCTTTTCATATTGTACTAGAATATCATTAATTTCATTATGATGATTTTGTAAATGGGAGTTTGATTTATTTTTGGTAACATAGGTCTGCCACGTTTTGAATTTAAAAAATAAAACTAGAATTTTAGGTTTAACAAAGAATAAAAATATAGGAATTATCTCTAAAGGAGGATAGATAAGTTTACAAATGTTGGGCCCGTAGGGCCTACCCTTACCCAATCTTCTAAGAAGCCACTCTATGTGACCGGGGGCGGATATAGTATAGAAGTTATTGATTTATCTGAACTTTAGCTTGGATCCTATATATGTGTTAAAAATTTTATTAAATTGATTTAGTTGAACTTTAGCTTGGATCCTATATATTTGTTAATGTTTTATTAAACAAGCATAAGTAATTGATTCTGAGACCAGTAAATCAAATGGGATGTGATATAAAGATAGGTTTAGGATTTAAATTTTATAGGTTCGCATACCGAATTCTATCACATCGCATCTAACTTACTAGGTTCAAAATATATTTTTTGCACTTATGTAATGGAACTTTCAACACATATACATGGTCTAAGCCAATGTTACACGATTAAGATGAACCCATAAAATCTTGATTGTCTCCGCCCTGATGTGATAGAATTTCCAACTTGAACTTATGAAATTTAAATCTTGCATTTGCCTCTGTACGTGACTACCTACTAAACTAACTAAAAATTAGAAATCGTCCAAAATTCTTGTTTTATGATCCTAAAACGCAAAAAAAAGGGAACAATCATAGCGAAGGAATGACTATTGTTCATTAGGTCGTTTCTGACGGACTCACAAATTTTTAGACGATTTGGAGCCTGACGCCTGAATTCATGAAGATGTTGTGGACATTAGCACACGACAAATGAAAACCGTCTTAATTTCCTGTTTTATGACCTTAAAACGCCAAAAATAGGAAACAATTATGAAGAATCAATGAATATTGTTCATTAGGTCTTTTATGATGGACCCACAAAATTTTAGGCGATTCCGAGTTTGTCGCATGAATTTATGAAAATGGCATGAATATTAGCACATGAAAATTAAATATCGTCCTAAATTCATGTTTTATGACTCTAAAACGTCAAAAACGAGGAATGGTCATGACGAAGTGATGACTATTATTTAGTAGGTCCTTTTGGATGGGCCTACAAGTTTTAGGCGATTCAGAGCTCGTTGCCAGAATTGATAAAGATGGCATAGACATTAGCACACAAAAAATTATAAATCGTCGTGAATTCCCGTTTTATGACCCTAAAACCCCAAAAACGAGAAACGGTCATGGCGAAGCAATGACTGTTGTTATGACTATTGTTCATTAGATTATTTCTGATGGGCACACAAAATTTGCGATTTAGAGCCCGTCGCTCGAATTCATGAAGATGGCATGGAAATCGTTCTAAATTCATGTTTTATGGCCTTAAAATACCAAAAAACGAGAAATAATCATGGCGAAGCGATGATTATTGTTTATTAAGTCGTTTCTAATAGGCCCAAAAATTTTAGACCATTCGAAGCTCTTCTCCCGAATTCATGAGCATGGCGTGATTATTAGAACACGAAAAATTAAAAATTATCTTGAATTCCTGTTTTATAGCCCTAAAATGCGAAAAAAGGAGGAACAATGTTGGAGAAGCGACGACCATTGTTCATTTGGTCGTTTTTATGGGCCTATAAATATTATAAGTTATTCGGAGCCCGTCGCCCGAATTCATGAACATGGCTTCGACATTAGTACCCAAAAAATGAAAATCATACTAAATTTCTGTTTATGGCCCTAAAACGTCAAAAAATAAGGAACGGTCATGACGAAGTGATGATTATTATTTATTAGGTTATTTCTGATGGGCCCACAAAATTTTAGACGATTCGGTGCCCGTCGCCTGAATTCATGAGAATTGCATAGACATTAGCATACGACAAAATTAGAAATCGCTCTGAATTCATGTTTATAGCCCTAAAATACCGAAAAATAAGGAACGGTTATGGAAAAGCAATGACTATCGTTCATTAGGTCATTTTTTATTGGCCCGCAAAATTTTAGGCGATTCAGAGCTCGTTTCCTGAATTCATGAACATGGCGTGGATATTAGCACACAAAAAATTAGAAATTATCCTGAATTCATGTTTTAAGGCGCTAAAATGCAAAAACAAAAATGAGGAACGGTCATGACGAAGCGATGACTATTGTTCATTTAGTTGTTTCCGATGGGCACACAAAATTATAAGCGATTCGAAGCCCGTCGCCCGAATTCATAAAGATAGTGTGTACATTAGCATACAAAAAATTAGAAATCGTCATGGATTCCTATTTTGTGGCCCTAAAACGCCAAGAAACGAGGATGATCATGACGAAGAAATGACTATTGTTTATCTGGTCATTTCTGACGGGTCTACAAAATTTTACGCAATTCGGAGCCTATCCCCCGAATTCATGAAGATGGTATGGATATTAGTACCCGAAAAATTAAAAATCAACCCGGATACTATTTTATGGCCCTAAAATGCCAAAAAACAAATAATGATCACGACGAAGCAATAATTATTATTCATTTGGTCATTTCTGATGGGCCAAAAATATTTTAGGCAATTCGAAATCCGTCACCCGAATTCATGAAGATGTCATGGATATTGGCACACCAAAAATTGGAAATAGTCCCGAATTCCTATTTTATGACCCTAAAATGTCAAAAAATGAGGAATGATCACGACAAAGCAATAACTATTATTCATTAGATTGTTTCTGATGGGCCCATAAACTTTTAGGAGAATCGAAGCCTGTCACCCGAATTCATCTAGATGGTGTGGATATTAGCACACGAGAAATTGAAAATTGTCATGATTTCATGTTTTCTGTCCCTAAAATATCAAAAATGAGGAACATTCATGGAGAAGCAATAAATAATGTTTATTAGGTCATTTCTTATAGGCCCACAAAAGTTTTGGCAATTTAGAGCCCATCGTCTGAATTCATAAATATGGCGTGGACGTAGGCGAAAAATTGAAAATCGTCCTAAATTCTTATTTTATGACCCTAAAACGCCAAAAAATAAGGAACAGTCATGGCGAAGTAATCACTATTATTAATTAGGTTATTTCTGATGAGCCCGCAAAATTTTAGTCAATTCGGAGCATGTCGCCCGAATTCACGAAAGTGGTGTGGACATTAGAATTCGAAAATCGTCTTGAATTGCTGTTTTATGGCTCTAAAATACTAAAACACGAGAAACAATCATGGCTAAATGGTAGCTATTGTACATTAGGTCATTTTTAATGGGCCCACAAAATTTTAGGCGATTCGGAGCATGTCGTCCAAATTCATGAAGATGGCATGGACATTAGCATAAGTAAAATTAAAAATCGTCCTGAATTCCTATTTTGATGGCCCTAAATTCCAAAAACAAAATGAGGAATGATCATGGCAAAGCGATGATTATTGTTCATTAGGTCGTTTCTAATGGGCCCACAAAATTCTAGGTGATTCAGAGCCCGTCACCCGAACTCATAAAGATGGCGTGGACATTAGCACATGAAAAATTAGAAATCGTTCCGAATTCCTATTTTATAGCCCTAAAATACCAAAAATTAAGGAACGGTCATAGTGAAGCAACGACTGTTGTTCATTAAGTTGTTTTTTAGGGGCCCACAAAATTTTAGGAGATTCAGAGCCTGTCACTCGAATTCATCAAGATGGTGTGGACATAAGCAACGAAAAATTAAAATTATCCTGAATTCCTATTTTATATCCCTAAAACGCTAAAAATATGAGGAACGATCATGGCAAAGTGATGACTATTGTTTATTAGGCCGTTCTCATGGGCCCACAAAATTTTAGGCGATTCAGAGCCCCTCGTCCGAATTCATGAAGGTGGCGTGGACATTAGCACCCGAAAAAATGGAAATCGTCCTGAATTCCTATTTTATGGCCCTAAAATGCTAAAAACGAGGAATAGTCATGGCAAAGTGATGATTATTATTCACTTGGTCATTTATATAGGCCCACAAAATATAAACGACTCGGAGCCAGTCGCCTGAATTTGTGAAGATGGCATGGACATTAGAAAAAATCGAAAAACGTCCTGAATTCCTTTTTTATGGCCCTAAAGTGCCAAAAAGATGAGAGACGGTGATGACTGATAAGTTAGCATTTTAGCTAATTTTTTTAGTATTTTGATAGAGTTTTTATGCCCCGTTTGTTGGAATTAATTGACTAATTAGGCTTTAAATGATAAAGTATCCGGGTACGAAGTGATTAAAGAGCCTATAGGAAAAGAGAAGCATCAAAAACATATTTGAGATGGTGAATGGAAGATTAAAAGTGCTAAAAGTATGAAAATAAAGAAAAGTCGAAGATGTGCATAGCTACGCTCCTTTCATACATAGCTACGTTGCTGAGGCATTGGAAGATGAAGATTTTGGAGTTTTCCCTGAAGCATTACAAGAGAGAGCTGCTGGGCGTAGCTACGCACCACTTTTTGCGTAGCTACGCACCACTTTTTGCATAGCTACGCTGGCATCCAAAGGGCAATTTTGTCCACTTTTAGGACTTAGTATAAATAGTTATTTTATATCATTCTAGGGTATCTTTTTGGTAAGAATACGTGGTGTAGCAGCTTTTGGAATTTCTTATTTGGCAGTTTGGGTGACTTCACCATTGTTCTACACAATCTTTCTTTGCTCTTTAGCTATTATGTTTAGTTTTTCATCTCTTTTTGTATTTTCCTTTCTTAATATGTCTAGCTAAGTTTATTAAGCTAGGTTGTGAACCCTAAGTGTGGTTATGTTGTTAGGCAATTAATATAATTCTAGGTTAGATTAAGTTTTATGTTATCTAATTACTACATATTTTATTGATTAATTTTGTGATTGCAAACACTAAATCCATGCCTATTTTGCTTGTTCAATCTTGGAAAAGTAGAATTTAGCTTAGGTATAAAGTAATTAGAAAGGAATTAAGTGGGTTAATCACTTGATTAATAAAATCTATCTAGGAATAGTGTGATTTCTATTTGAGTTAATCAATTGCTTATAATTGAGCCTTAGTTGTCTTGGAAGAGCAACTTGGGGTAGAAATCTCTTAAGTGTTGGAAGACATTAAGCTGGTAGAATAGAAATTGAGGTCATAACACATGCTTAGTTAACTAGAATTGAATATTTGTATACCCAAAAGTATAGCCTACATGAAGGGGAAACAATCCTAGCGCCTTTCTCTTATTTGTAACAACTATATCTTTACTTGCATTCTAAGTGTTCGATAAAATTCCTAGACTAGTTTACATAGCAATTTTAGAAGTAACTTTAGAATTAATTGAGCAATCACTTTTTGTTTGAAGATTACATTAAGAATCATCAAGTTTATACACGTTTGAACACTCTAACACACACCTACTCCTTGTAGGATTCGACCCCAACCTTTGTTGGTTTTATTATTGCTAATGACCGCACTACGCTTCATTAAGAGATGTAGGATTGGACGTCACCAATGGCGAACAATGATTATTGTTCATCAGGCCATTTCTGATGGACCCACAAAAGTTTAGGCGATTCAGAGCCCGTCGCCCGAATTCATGAAAGATGGTGTGGACATTAGCATACAAAAATTAGAAATCATCCTGAATTCCTATTTTATGGCACTAAAATGCCAAAAAAGGACGAACGGTCACGGCGAAGCGATGATTATTTTTCATTTGGTCATTTTTGATACGAAGAGATGACTATTGTTCATTAGGTTATTTTTAATTTGGCCCATAAAATTTTAGGCGACTTGGAACCCGTCGCCCGAATTAATGAAGATGACGTGCAAATTAGCACACGAAAAATTTAAAATAATCCTGAATTCCTGTTTTATGACCGTAAAATACAAAAAAAGAGGAACTATCATGGCAAAGTGATGACCATTGTTCATTAAGTCATTTCTATTGTGCTCACAAACTTTAGGCGATTCGGAGCACGTCGTCCAAATTGATGAAGATGGCGTGGACATTAGCATACAGAAAATTGAAAATCACACTAAATTCCTATTTTATGGCGTTAAAACGCCAAAAAATAAGGAACGGTCACGACAAAGCAATGACTGTCATTCATTAGGTTGTTTTGATAGCCCCACCATATTTGAGGTGATTCGGAGTCCGTCGTCCGATTTCATGAAGATGGACGGACATTAGCACATGAAAAATTTAAAATTGTCCTGAATTCCTATTTTATGGCCCTAAAATGCCAAAAACGAGGTATGGTCATGGCGATGCGATGACTATTATTCATTAGGTAGTTTTTGATGTGCCCACAAATATTTTGGTACTTAGGATTCAGCCGCCCGAATTCATGAAGATGGCATGAACATTAGCAGATAAAAAAATTGAAAATCATCTTGAATACGCCAAAAAACAAGGAACAGTCACGGCGATGTGATAACTATTGTTCATTTGGTCAATTTTATGGGCCCACAAAATTATAAGCGATTCAGAGCGCATCACCTGAATTCATTAAGATGGCATGAACATTACCACACGAAAAATTAAAAATCATCCAGAATTCCTATTGTTTGACCCTAAAACGCCAAATAATGAGGAACAATATAAGCGAAGTAATGACTATTGTTCATTAGGTCATGTCTGATGGGCAAAACTTTTAGACAATTCGGAGCTCGTTGCCCGAATTCATGAAGATGGTGTGGGCATTAGCACATGAAAAATTAAAAACAGTCATGAATTCCTATTTTATGGCCCTAAAATGCTAAAAAGGAGGAACGGTTACGGTAAAGTGATGACTATTCTTTATTATGACATTTTTAACGGGCCCACAAACCTTTTAGTGACACGGAGCCCGTCACCCGAATTCATGAACATGGCATGGACATAAGTACACGAAAAATTAAAAATAATCCTAAATTCCTATTTTATGTCCGTAAAATGCCAAAAAATGAGGAACGGTCATGGCAAAGCGATGACAATTATTTGTTAGAACATATTTGATGGGCCAGCGAGGAATTATAGGCTAAATCTAGGAATTGTCCTGAATACCTATTTTATGGCCCTAAAACTCCGAAAAACGAGGAACGGTCATGGAGAAGCGATGATTATTGTTCATTAGGTTATTTTTTATGGGCCCCCAAAATTTTAGGAGATTCGAGTCAAATCGTCCGAATTTATGGAGTGGACTATAGCACACGAAAATCTGTGAATCGTCTTGAATACCTGGTTTATGGCCCTAAAATGACAAAAAATGAAGAACGGTCATGACGAAATGATGACTATTGTTTGTTAGATCGTTTTTATAAGCCTGAAATATTTTAGAGGATTCGGGGTCGGTCGCCCGAATTCATGCAGATGGCGTGGACTATAGCATACGAAAATCTGTGAATCGTCATAAATTCCTGTTTTATGGCCCTAAAAGGCCAAAAATAAGGAACAATCATTAGATTATTTTTTTGTGGGCCTGCAAAATTTTAGGATATTCGAGGGCGGTCGACCGAATTGATGCAGATGGCGTGGACTATAGCACACAAAAAACGGAAAATCATCCTGATTTCTTATTTAATGGCCCTAAAACACCAAAAAATAAGAAACGGTCAAGGCGAAGTGATGACTAATGTTCATTAGGTCATTTTTTATCGACCCGCAAAATTTTAGGAGATTCAGGAGACCCGTATTCATGCCGATGGCGTGGACTATATCACACAAAAATGCGTGAATCGTCATAAATTCTTATTTTATGGCTCCAAAATGCCAAAAAAGAGTGATAGTCATAGCTAAGCGATGACTATTATTCATTAGGTCATTTTTAATGGGCCCACAAAATTTGAGAAGATTCGGGACCATTCGTCTGAATTCATGCAGATGGCGTGGACTATAGCACATAAATATTTGGGAATCGTTGAGTATTCTTGTTTTATGGCTTTAAAACGCCAAAAAAGAGGAACGGTCATGGCAAAGCGATGATTATTGTTCCTTAGATCATTTTTTTTGGGTCCCCGAAATAGTAGGAGATTCGGGGTGGGTTGTCTGAATTCATGCAGATGGCGAGCACACAAAGATCTCGGAATCGTCTCGAATTTCATGTTTTATGGCCCTAAAACGCCAAAAAAGGAATGGTCATGGCGAATCGATGACTATTGTTCATTAGGTCATTTTTTATGGACCCGAAAAATTTTAAGTTATTCGGGACCAGTTGCCTGAATTCGTGCAGATGGTTGGACTATGGCACATAAAAATATGGAAATCGTCCTGAATTCTTATTTTATGGTCCTAAAACTCCAAAATATTAGGAATGGTCATGGAGAAGCGATGATTATTGTTCATTATGCCCTTTTTCGAGCCCGTATAATTTTTGGAGGTCGGGATCGATCGCCCGAATTCATGCAGATGGCGTGAATTATAGCACACGAAAATTTAGGAATCGCCAATCCTTGTTTTATGACCCTAAAATGCCAAAACATGAGGAACAATTATGGCGAAGTGATGAATATAATTCATTAGGCTATTTTTTATGGGCACGCAAGATTTTAGGAGATTCGGGGTCAGTCGCCCGAATTCAAGTAGATGGCGTGGACTATAACACATGAAAATCTGGGAATCGTCCTGAATTCCTGTTTTATGGCTCTAAAACACTAAAAACGAGGAACGATCATGCAGAAACGATGACTGGTTCATTAGGTCATTTTTATGGGCCCGCAAAATTTTAGAAATTCGGGACCGGTCACCCTAATTGATGTAGATGGTGTGGACTATAGCACACGAAAATCTTAGAATTGTCCATAATTCCTATTTTATGGCACTAAAATACCAAAATATGTGGAACGGTTATAGAAAAGCAATGACTATTATTCATTAGGTTGTTTTTGATGGGCCCGCAAAATGTTAGGAGATTCGAGGCCTGATCTCCCAGATTCATGTAGATGGCGGGGACTATAACACACGAAAATCTAGGAATCGTCCTAAATTCCTGCTTTATGGCCCTATAACGCCAAAAATGAGGAACGGTCATGGCGAAGCAATGATTATCTTTCATTAGATCATTTTTTATGGGCCGCAAAATTTAAGGAGATTCGTGGTTGGTCACCTGAATTCATGCAGATGGCGTGGACTATAGCACATGAAAATCTAGGAATCATCCGAAATTCCTATTTTATGGCCCTAAAATGCCAAAAAATGAGGAACGATCATGGAAAAATTATGACTATTTTTCATTTGGCAGTTTTTGATGGGCCCGCAATATTTTAGGAGATTTATTCAGGGCCGATCGACTGAATTCATGCTGATTGCATGGACTATAGCATACAAAAATCTAGAAATCATCATGAATTCTTATTTTATGGCCCTAAAACTCCAAAAAAGAGGAAAATTCGTGGCGAGGTGATGACTATTGTTTGTTATGTTATTTTTGATGGGCCCGCAATATTTTAGGAGATTTGGGGTCGGTCACCTGAATTAATATAGATAACGTGGACCATAGTGCATGAAAATCTGGGAATCATTCTGAATTCCTGTTTTATTGCCCTAAAATGCCAAAAAATGAGAAACGGTCATGGCGAAGCGATGACTATTGTATTAGGTCATTTTTAAGTGCCCCCAAAATTTTAGAAGATTCCGGGCCGATGGCCCAATTCATGTAGACTGCGTGGATTAAGCATATGAAAATAATTAAAACATCCTGAATTCCTCTTTTATGGCCCTAAAACGAAAAAAACAATGATGAACGGTCATGACGAAGGATGACTATTGTTCATTAGGTCATTTATTATGGGCCTGAAATATTTTAGGAGGTTCAGAGTCGGTCGCCCGAATTCATGTAGATGGTGTGGACTAGCGCACGAAAATCTATGAATCATCCTGAATTCTTGTTTTATAGCTGTTGCGCCCTGTTTTCTCACAAAATCGGACTTTGACATTGACAACTCTTTTAAGGAAGTATTAAAAGATAAGATTCGCCACCTAACGATTATTAAGGTGCGTTAGGACACCTATTTGCAAATGACTCTGATTTGACTAGTCAACGTCACCAAAGATCGGGTAAGGGCTCAAATTACCTCAAAGAGAAGGTGTTAGGAACTTTTCGAGGTCCACAACTGTGGGTCCCGGCCGAACTCAGAATTATGCAGATTATGTAATAAGACTAGGTGATCAAATATTAAGGACTACAAGATGTGAATACAATATTTGAATAACTAAATGTAGACATAAAGAAGGGGGGAGGGGTCCTAAGTTTTTTAACCTAAAGGATCACCCCGTGCAACATAAATAATACTTCGCAACTCCATTTAGATAGGAGTTGCTCATATTATTCAGCGGGCAAAGACTATCTGTAACGACCCGGCTGGTCGTTTTGAGAATTTAAGTCCTGTTCGGCAGCATAAGGCCCTGAGCAACTTTGTATTATATGTATTGACTTGCGTGCGTGGTTGAAATCAATTATCGGATGATTCAAAGTGATTTGGGACACTTAGTCCCTAAAACGGAAGCTTAAGCCTTAGGATTTTGACCGTAGTCGGAACTGTGTGAAGATGACTCCAGAATGGAGTTTCATCGGTTTCGTTATCTCCGTTGGCTGATTTTGGACTTAGGAGCGTGTCAGGACTGTGAATTTGAAGTCTGTAGCTGATTTAGGCTTGAAATGGCAAAAGTTAAACTTTTGGAGATTTTGACCGGTAGTGAACTTTTTGATATCGGGGTCGGATTCTGATTCTAGAAGTTGGAGTAGGTCCGTAATGTTGAATATGACTTGCTTTCAAAATTTGACGTCATTCCGGGTTGATTTGATAGGTTTCGGCATTGATTGTAAAAATTTGAAGTTTCAAGTTCATTAAGTATGAATTGGAGGGTGATTCATGTTTTTGGCATTGTTTGATGTGAGTTGAGGGCTCGACTAAGTCCGTATGGTGATTTAGGACTAGTTGGTATGTTTGGTTGAGGTCCCAGGGGCCTCGAGTGTATTTCGGATGCTTAACGGATTGAGATTTGGACTTGTTTAGTTGCTGAAGCTTTCAAGCTTCTGGTGTAATCGCACCTGCAGTGGGGTGGCCGCAGGTGCGGACTCGCACGTATGGAAGGGAGATCGCAGATGCGGCCCTAGTCTGGGTAACCAATGGTCGGAGGTGCGACAAAAGGAGCGCAGATACGAAGCCGCTCCTGCGGAGAAGGGATCGCAGAAGCGGAAGGTGAGCCGAGTGAGGATTCCGCAGAAGCGGACAAGAATACGCAGGAGTGCACTCGCAGGTGCGGCCTTGTGCTCGCAGAAGCGGACCAGAGGACTTAATTCATTTACGCACCTGCAATGGAATTTCCGCAGGTGCGGCATCGTAGGTACGGTAGTCCGCATATGCGATAATGCCTGGGCAGAACCCTTTTAAGTGAGGCTTAGAGATTTTTGTCCATTTTCTTCATTTTTGAGCTCAGGTTGACGATTTCTTCAGAGCATTTTCGAGGGATTTCGTGAGGTAAGTTCGTTGTGCTTATTTTTTATCAATAATCTTGCTTCCCCATTTATTTTTCCATCTAGCTAGTGTGTATTTAAAGTGGAATTTGAGAGTTTGAGTCTAGGGATTTGAAGAGTTTGATTTTGGGTTTTGAGTAGTCATTTGCGGTCGGATTTTGATAAATTTGGTATGGTTGGACTCGTGAGTGAATGGGCTTTCGGATTTTGTGATTTTTTCCCGATTCTGAGACATGGCCCGGGTCGACTTTTTGGGCCGAATTTTTGATTCTTTGCTAAAGTCATAGATTTATTATTTAAATTAATTTCTCGTAATTTTATTCATGATATGTAATTGTGTTTGGCTAGATTTGGTCCATTCAGAGTCGGATAATCGAGGAAAGGGCATTCTTACTAATTGATTGAGCTTGGTTCGAGGTAAGTATCTTGCCTAACTTCGTGTGGGGGAACTACCCCTTAGGATTTGAGTCTCTATGCTAATTGTAGTCCGTGTACGCGAGGTGACAAGTACGTGCCCGAACTTATTTGTGGAAAGTTGGCATTTTAGGGATTCTTAGGTCCTTGTATTCATTGAATATGCAGTTGTTCTCGTTATGATTACGTTTCTCAATTTCCTGTTTCACTTTTACCTACTTTAGTTGGAATTAATTGCTTCATGATACACTATTGTTGTTCATTTGATTCATATGTGCATTAACTGAAATTGTTACCTTTCTATTACCATGTTATCCTTTCCCTAACTGCTTATCTTTAATTAAAATTATTACTATCTCTTCTGTAATTTTTCAGCCTTAATTGAGGTTATAGTTACCCTTCCACTGCTTCTTCTTAGCTGAATTTGTTGTACCTCTTTCCTAATTGCCCAACCCTAAAAGAAGTTAGATATCCTATATTTTGGTTGACTTGTCCTTATTTGGAATTATTCGACTTGTGTTAGCTTCCTCGTTGTCGAACTGTATATTGTGGACTATTGTTACATAGTATTTCCTTTCTTGTTGAGATATTCTTATTATGACTAGCATTCTCTATTGTGGCCACTCCTTGTGAATTAATTCCTCCTTTCCTTTGAGTTCTGGAATTTTTGAGTTGATTTATTTGTCGTACCCTTGTATTAGTGTTATTATTGTTCTTGCATATTTACTTTGGGACTACGAGGCGGTACCTCGGGAGATCCCCCTGTCTTGCATATTTACTTTGGGACTACAAGGCGGTACCTCGGGAGATCCTCCTGTCTTGCATATTTACTTTTGGGACTACGAGGCGGTACCTCGGGAGATCCCCTGTTGAGCATTTACTTTTGGAACTACGAGACAGTATCTCGGGAGTGCCTTTTGTTGATATCTCTTTGTTATGGGGTTGCACGAGGTTTCTGCCGTGCTATTGTTACTATTGATATTTGCACATGCGGCGTGATAAGGCGGGATATATATATGTGGGTTGCGCATGTGGCGAGACAAGGTGGGAACATTATTATGCACGTGTGGCGAGACAAGGCGGGCATTTACTTTACTATTGCACACATGGCGAGACAAGGTGGGATATGATAGGGATTGATTTGTGATGATTTGTGATGGCCTAGAGGCATTCTTGTTGTTGATATTTGTGTAGTGGTACACTTATCTGTGTGAGCTTTATCTTGTGAAAGTTTTGAGAAAATATTCTACGTACTGTCTGTTCTTTTCCTTATGCTCACTAGCTGGTATGAACTTTGTTAGGACACTTGCGCAAGCATACACGCAGTTAAGCACTCTTATCGGATAAGAGGTTTTCTTGATATTGTTGAGTATAGATACACACCCTTGCTTACTCGCCTTCTATATGAGAATGACTCTATTTGGCAAGCGAGTCGTCATTGCAGTTATGAGGTATAATGAGGGCACAGGATGCCAAGTGTTAGGGTTCAGGTATTGAGACCCGTGAGTTGTGATTGTCCGAGGTTCGGTACCTCGTGGAGTTTATTGACTAAAACCCAGTGTGAAAACTGTCGTATTGTTGAGTTGTTACTTGTCCTTTCTTTATCTGTGATTATCGGACTTAGGTTGTGTTTCTGTTCATTCTTCTATGTCATTATTTTGGTGTTCCGCTGATAGTGGTTGTTTTCCTTTCTTATTGCAATTACCATATTAATTGCCACTTTGTGTAGTCTTTATATAGATATCATACTCTGTTGTTTCTATACTTATACTTGTTCAGGTTATTTAGTCCAGTAGGTGTCTTGACTGTACCTCGTCACTGCTCTAGTGAGTTAGTCTTGGTACTTGCTGGGTACCGCCGTGGTGTACTCATACTATACTTCTGCACATTTTTGTGCAGATCCAGGTATTTCGAAGTCAGTTGATCATTAGCTAGCTGTGCGAACTGTTGCTGTGGAGACTCAAGGTAAACCTGTTGCTGCATTCGCAGGCTTCAGAGTCACCTTCTAATTTGTATTCACACTGTTTACTTTATTTCAAACAGTTGTATTTAGTAAATTATAGCAAACTCTGTAGAGCTTATGACTTGTTCTATCGGTTTTGTGAATTGCAAATTTTTATAAAGAATTCCATTTCAAAGTTGATGTTATTTATTATGGTTGTTATTCAGAAAATGTTAGGCTTACCTAGTCCCTAAGACTAGGTGCCATCACGATACCCAACGGAGGAAATTTTGGGTCGTGACACTATCATCTCCTGCTACCCAATTACTATGTTAAAGTTGTTTACCTAGAAGCGCTCTAATTCAATTCTAAGTCGTACCCTATGCGTGCACTACCCGTCCCATGCCTATGGTCCATGAGGCATTGGACCTCTATTTGGGTGGTTTCTAGACTTACTTAGGTTACTCAAAATGGTAAAACTAACCGACATTCAAAATAAGTAAGACTTCATGCAAAGACAAATAAAGGCTCAAGTTTGCCCCCATACATAAACAGTAAATGCACGCGGGCAATTTAGGAAGTGCATAGCTTCAGAATTAAGACTTATAAAGTCTTATAGGCATGGTTTCTAGGTGATTCTGAATTCCAGCATGCGGCGTTATTGCTCTTAATGGCTTAGGTGAGGATGCGGTAAACTATTTGTAAGCTTAGAACTATTAGCGCTGATTTTATAGATATGTGTCTTAGGAAGGTGACATTATCCTATAGGCATGATTTCTAATAGTGGCATAGTTAAGCAATGAAACAGTGTTTGAGAGTCCAGCATTAACAACGTTGATCTCATAAACTATTTTAAGCGAGTGACAATACTCTATAGGCAGGATTTCTAACGATTGATAATTAAAACTAATTTTTTGTAATACTTAGCCCCTATAGGCATGTTTTCTAGGCGAGCAATATGATAACAATAACAATATCAAATTAGTCAATTAATGTCCTATAGGCATGATTTCTAGATGGGCATTAGTGATCCTATAAGCATCCTGTCTAGTAACACACAACAATAGATANGCTCTAGTGAGTTAGTCTTGGTACTTGCTGGGTACCGCCGTGGTGTACTCATACTATACTTCTGCACATTTTTGTGCAGATCCAGGTATTTCGAAGTCAGTTGATCATTAGCTAGCTGTGCGAACTGTTGCTGTGGAGACTCAAGGTAAACCTGTTGCTGCATTCGCAGGCTTCAGAGTCACCTTCTAATTTGTATTCACACTGTTTACTTTATTTCAAACAGTTGTATTTAGTAAATTATAGCAAACTCTGTAGAGCTTATGACTTGTTCTATCGGTTTTGTGAATTGCAAATTTTTATAAAGAATTCCATTTCAAAGTTGATGTTATTTATTATGGTTGTTATTCAGAAAATGTTAGGCTTACCTAGTCCCTAAGACTAGGTGCCATCACGATACCCAACGGAGGAAATTTTGGGTCGTGACACTATCATCTCCTGCTACCCAATTACTATGTTAAAGTTGTTTACCTAGAAGCGCTCTAATTCAATTCTAAGTCGTACCCTATGCGTGCACTACCCGTCCCATGCCTATGGTCCATGAGGCATTGGACCTCTATTTGGGTGGTTTCTAGACTTACTTAGGTTACTCAAAATGGTAAAACTAACCGACATTCAAAATAAGTAAGACTTCATGCAAAGACAAATAAAGGCTCAAGTTTGCCCCCATACATAAACAGTAAATGCACGCGGGCAATTTAGGAAGTGCATAGCTTCAGAATTAAGACTTATAAAGTCTTATAGGCATGGTTTCTAGGTGATTCTGAATTCCAGCATGCGGCGTTATTGCTCTTAATGGCTTAGGTGAGGATGCGGTAAACTATTTGTAAGCTTAGAACTATTAGCGCTGATTTTATAGATATGTGTCTTAGGAAGGTGACATTATCCTATAGGCATGATTTCTAATAGTGGCATAGTTAAGCAATGAAACAGTGTTTGAGAGTCCAGCATTAACAACGTTGATCTCATAAACTATTTTAAGCGAGTGACAATACTCTATAGGCAGGATTTCTAACGATTGATAATTAAAACTAATTTTTTGTAATACTTAGCCCCTATAGGCATGTTTTCTAGGCGAGCAATATGATAACAATAACAATATCAAATTAGTCAATTAATGTCCTATAGGCATGATTTCTAATAGTGGCATAGTTAAGCAATGAAACAGTGTTTGAGAGTCCAGCATTAACAACGTTGATCTCATAAACTATTTTAAGCGAGTGACAATACTCTATAGGCAGGATTTCTAACGATTGATAATTAAAACTAATTTTTTGTAATACTTAGCCCCTATAGGCATGTTTTCTAGGCGAGCAATATGATAACAATAACAATATCAAATTAGTCAATTAATGTCCTATAGGCATGATTTCTAGATGGGCATTAGTGATCCTATAAGCATCCTGTCTAGTAACACACAACAATAGATATGGGGAACAAATAAAGTACTTAAGCTCATGTTTTGATAGTAAACAGGTTGAGTGAGTGTGTGATTACTATAGGCATGATCTCTACTAGTGTGCAATACATAAGAGTCAAAATAACAAATAGAGCACATAAGTCCTATAGGCATGCTTTCTACCCATTGTGCGAGAATTAAAGTACCGTGCCCCTTTTATTAATCACCCCATATGTTCAATTACAAAATTATAACAGACCCAGAATTAAATCTGAATAATTACATAAGAAGACCACTATAGGCCTAATGACAGGCCCAGTATATATAACCCAGTATTTGTCAGGCCTTCGACAGCTCCAGTAGCCTCAAATTCCCACTCATAAAATTAGTCTAGTAAGTCTGGGTCCAACAGCCAAGCCCAACATCACATAGAACCAAATACCAGGCCCAAATGAAGGACATGGCCACACAAGCAATAGACTATGTGTTGAACAAATTGAACAGAGTAGAAAGGCCACATACTTATTTTCCAGGACTATAAAGCGTAATCAAATTCATGTGGCATGTTGGAAAGACACGCATAAGCAAATTCATGTTTGCATTTTGGACATGACTGACAACAGACTATTACTAAAGAGGTTTTAAATACAGACGTGGTCAAAAGCAACTTAAGACAATTTTAAGCGGGGGGTCTAATTATGAAAAGTTGAAGGATCAACAGAGCACAGTCTTAATAGAGTAGTTTAGCACAAAGAATGACAATATAAGTTCAAACAAGTGAAAGAGCAGTATGTGCAACATTATTAGAATTGAGGAGGCATATCACTTAGATCAACATGGCAAGCATACATGCTTAGTTTTCAGAACAACAGGATTATAGCAAAGAACAAATAGGCCTAAAAGAGACTAAAAACTAGGACATTAAGGCATAAAGGTCTAACAAAGTTATAGTCAAAGAATGGCAAGTAAACAAGCAAGTAGGCATAGTTTATAACAATCGATAAGAATCTTAATAACAAAGGTTTCTAAGTCCAAGGATCATGGTAGGAAGATATGTCAATCTTAAGGTCATAGGATAGACAAACTTTAGAACTTAAGCTAGTCATAATGGTAAAACCAAGTGTATTGGGGTTTAACTAGAAACCTGGCAATACTGAAGAACGCAAGATTGACCAAATACCAAAGTAGCAATATATTAGGCTAAAACATTGAGACAATAATGGACACATAAAGTTCATGTAAGCAGAAGAGCAGTAGAACATGCATGAGGGATTGATTGGAAAGAAATTCACTCAAACAAGTTCTGGGCAGGAGATAACATCCTTAAGAAATGCATAAACCTAAAGCAAGGTGTGAGGAAAGGCTTTTGAAGAGCAGCTAGTAATCAGAGTAGCATAACAAGCTGAGAATAATCATAAACTATTCAATTGCGCACATATAACAGGCATGAAACCTAGAATTCAAGTAGGTCCAGATGAACATGGGCAAGGATAATAAAATCAAATACGAACATGAACATGAACAGAGGCAAACAATATCGTATTGATTCACAAAAATCAGAATGTCATGAACACCAATAAAAGAGAATAATTGCCAGAATCTTATTACTCACCAATTTGCAGAATTAAGTTACTAATAAGGCAAAGATTAAGAACCAATGGCTTTCCTATCAGTAACACGGAGAGAACAACAAAACCCCCAAATTTCTCAGTGCGTCAGAGTTCCCAAGGGCTTTAAATGAACCCACGGCAATGCTCACACTGAGAGAGGTTGAATAAAAGAATATCGGTGGCCTTGGCTGAAAGTCTTAAATTTTAGAGTGGTGGAATGAGTGGGAGTGAGAGAATAACAGTGATTAAGATCCATTTAAGAGGATTTAGGGGAGAGGTTTATATAGTAGTTAAATCAGACGAGTAAATAAGGAAATAAGTCAATCAAACATAAACAAGGAAAGGAAAAATATACATGCAATAATAAAGCAACCAGTAAAGGAAAGAAATCGAAATTCAAACCCTAATTAGGGTTCAATGTTTGAAAATCCGTCTACTGGTATGAAAAATCAGCTATTCTTCCATGTATATGGACGAGATATGGTCTAGAGCTTAACGATTGAAGTTGAACGAGCCCGAATCTGAGAGATGGTACTTGCCAAGTTTAGGCAAGTACTAAGTAACACCATAGTCTTGCAAGTAACAACGAGGTAATGCGTAAAAGGTAAATAAATCATAGAAGGAATCCATGATTTGCTCGGATTTGGAGAAGATTGGGGAGATGGCTAGGGTTTCTGAAGGAGGGAGAAGGAGAGATAAGATAATACAGAGGCGGCGGGATGGGGGATTTGTCTCTAGGGTTTGGGGTTATGGGGATATAAGGGGAGGCAGGGATTTATTATAGGTCGTTGATCATTTGAGATCAACGGCCGAGATTGAATAGGAAATTGGGCGGGTTAGAAGGTAATGGATCGTTTGGTTGGGCTGCTGAGGTTATTGGGTCAATTTTGGTCCGAAAATTGGACTTAAAATTAGGTTTATATTTCAATACACGAAATTTATCCAAAAATAATTTACAAAAATACTTAATAAATAAATAAAGATATTATTTATGCACTAGAATAATGCTATTTTGACAAAAATAATGTAATAAAAGAGCACTTATGTATGAACATAGGCTATTGTTGCAAAAATTACATAAATAACTAAAATATATATATATAATATTTTAAAACATGTGTGTGGGTGTAAAATAATAAATTAAAATAATTGAGTTATTCCAAATAAGTTAAGGGAATAATTAGCAAATATTTAAGTAATTTTAATGCAAGAAAAATCTCTGAAAATTATGAAAATTTATGAAAAATGCTTGTATAAATCTTGTAAATTAAGTAACGATGCAAAATGACATTTTGAAAAAATATATATACTATTTAAAAAAATATGAGGGCAAAATTGGGTATCAACAACTGCCCCTCTTTACCCGAAAATAATGAAAAAGTTGTCGAGTAAAAAGAATGATGACCAATTTTGGCCGAATTGAATGGGGAATGATGTGATTTAAAAAAAATGGGCTGAACCCTGGTTCCTGAGTTGCCTACATATCCCTGGTGCTACGGGAATCAGGCCATGTGTAGTTCTGGATCCAACGACAAGCGAAACCGATGAAGTTGTTATGAGAACAGTCGTATGTTTCGAAAAGGTTCTTTGGGTAGGACAATGTCGTGAGCGGAATCATGTATGTGAAATGAACGTTGTGGGCGTATCATGAGGCAGATGTATGAACGGTCATAGAGCGAGAGGTAGGCATTATCGGTTACGTTTGAAGTAGTCAGAGGATGTGAATGTTGAAAACGGAAACCATAGCGAAGATTGCTCCTGTTTGCAGAACAGTTACTCCCGAGTTACCTGCAAAAACTTAAAACACGGTGCATACGAATATATATGGGTTATTGCAAAAATTTAAACATGATGAAATTCCCTTTGAACCATGAAGATTATCTTTGGACGAGGAGGATGATGTCCTTAGACCATGACGTCCTGGTCCATGAAGCGTATGACAAGGGATTCACAGGCCATGAAATGGTGTCCTCGGGCCATGAGGATGGTTCCTCTGGACTATGACACCTTTGAATAATGATATGTAATCTTAAGAGATCCTCAGGCCATGGAATGGTATCTCCCGGCTATGAGGATGATGCCTTCAAACTATGACGCCTTCGGACAAAATGGCAATATTTCAGCCTATGAAATGCAAATATAGGATGCTTAGTCATTTGCGAGGATGAGACAAGACAAGGTTTAGTCTCGTGTGAGACGAGGGCAGTGCTTAGCCCTAGATGAATAAAGGGGCAGTACTTGGTCTTAGGTAGTGTAGTGGAGATAGTATTTTAGTCTTATGCAAAGAAAAAGCAGTGCTTAGCCTTATGCAATTGCGGAGGCAATGTTTGGCCTCATGCGAAGAAAGGCAATGCTCAACCTTATACAAGAAAAGGAGACAATGCTTAGTCTCATGCAAGGAAAGGCAGTACTCAGCCTTATGCAATTAGGGAGGCAATGCTTAGCCTCATGCAAGAAGAGGAGACAATGCTTAGTCTCATGCAGGGAATGGCAGGGCTTAGCCTTATGCAACAAGGGAGGCAATGCTTAGCCTCATGCAAGAAGAGGAGATAATGCTTAGCCTCATGCAAGAAGAGGAGACAATGCTTAGTCTTATGCAATTAGGGAGGCAATGCTTAGCCTCATGCAAGAAGATGAGACAATATTTAGTCTCATGCAGGGAAAGGCGGGGCTTAGCCTTATGCAAGAAGGGAGGCAATGCTTAGCCTTATGCAAGAAGAGGATACAATGCTTAGTCTCATGCAGAGAAAGGCAGTGCTTAGCCTTACACAATTAAGGAGACGATGCTTAACCTCGTGCAAGAAATATAGACAGTGCTTAGTCTCATTCAAAAAAAAGAAGTGCTTAGCCTTATTCAATTACGGAGGCAATGCTTAGCCTCATGCAAGAAATGGAGACAATTCTTAGTCTCATGTTGAAAAAGGCAGTGCTTAGCCTTACGCAAGAAAAGCAATGATCAACTGCGAGAGAGTAAAGTATTTCTTAGCTTGATGTGTTTGCGTTTAGCAACTTGTCGTCATGGAGGTAGTGATTTTGATGTGCGTATGTATTTGCGAATATTACTGTTGTGCCTATCATACCTGCATTCAAAGGAAAATTGTGAGTTTTGCGAGGGACGTTTGGTTCGTGCTCTTGATTCTTTGCTTCGCCTTTACTCTTGTCTCGAGATCCTGTTTGAGTTACCTTGGGTAACGTCTGGCTATCATAGAAACAAAGTTTTTGAAAACATATGCGTGCATTTGACAAATAATTTGCGAAAATATAATTATTTGAAATGTAGTATGTGATATCAAATAATTTAGATGAACCGGTGACTGTGACACATTTCAGAGACATTGCAACCTCCTTTCCTTAGAATTTTGAGGGCTCCGCTCAAAATTCTGCCCTAGTTTAAATGCAATACTCTTGGCTGTTCCACATATGACAAAGCTGGCTGAACTCGCAATCTTGTCCCAATTTCCGATCATGGGGAAAATGAAGATTTTATTAAGATGTGACCGAACCCACAACACTGCCTACGTATCTCCTCTTAAACGAGAATCAGGTCAAGCATAGTTCAGTTATATCACGTGAAGAACTGCGAACAATCCTAAACATAATATCTTTTGATTGCTTCTGAGTTGATAGGTTTTGGCCAAATCTCTCCATCCATTTCTGCAAGTATAAGTGCTCCTCCTGTCAGTACCCGATGAACCATACACGGACCCTGCCAATTGGGTGAAAAACTTCCCCTTGGCTTCATCTTGATGTGGGAAGATTTGTTTTAGCACCAATTCCCCCGGTGTAAATTGCCTCGGTCTGACCCTTTTGTTGAAGGCTCTTGCCATCCTGTTCTAAGAGAGTTGACCGTGACATACCGCATTCATTCTTTTTCCATCAATGAGAGCTAGTTGTTCGTAGCGGCTCTGTACCCATTCTGCATCACTGAGCTCAGCCTCTTGTATAATTCTTAAAGAAGGGATTTCTACCTCGACAGGAATAACCGCTTCAGTACCATAAACCAATAGGTAGGGAGTTTCCGCAGTTGATGTGCGAACCGTGGTAGGATACCTGAGCAGAGCAAATGGCAGCTTCTCGTGCCATTGCTTTTAATTATCTACCATTTTCCTTAGTATCTTCTTGATGTTTTTGTTGGCGGCTTCTACAACTCCGTTCATTTGCGGCATGTATGTTGTGGAATTCTTATGCTTGATCTTGAAATCTTCACACATGGCCTTCATTAGATCACTGTTGAGATTGGCAGCATTGCCGTTGATGATTGACTCTGGCATTCCGAACCGACAAACAATGCGATCCCGAACAAAATCTGCGACGACCTTCTTAGTTACAACTTTTTATGATCCCGATTCAACCCATTTTGTGAAGTAGTCTATGGCCACTAGACTGAATCTATGCCCATTCGAAGCGACGAGCTTGATCAGGCCTATGACATCCATACCCCAAGCCGAGAAAGGCCAGGGTGCACTTATTACATTGAGTTCATTGGGTGGCACTCGTATCATATCGGTATGTATCTGGCATTGGTGATATTTTTGAACATACTTGATGCAGTATGTTTCCATAGTTATCCAAAAATACCCTGCTCCTAGTATTTTCTTGGCTAAGACGAAGCCATTCATGTGCGATCCGCAAGTTCCGGTATGTATTTCCCCGAGCAATCTAGATGCTTCCTTGGCATTAACGCACCGTAGTAACCCCAAGTCAGGAGTTCTTCTATACAGAATTCCTTTGCTTTGAAAGAAATGGTTGGTTAATCTTCAAAACATGCACTTCTGAGTATGGGTAGAGTACTCTGGATATTCTCCTTTTGCCAAATATTCCTTGATGTCGTGGAACCACAGATTTCCATCGCTCTCTTCTTCAACATGAGCACAATAAGCTGGCTGTTTATGAATTCCTATTGGGACATGATCGATGAAATTCTTGTCTGGGTGTTGTATCATGGAAGATAGAGTGGCTAATGCATCTGCGAACTCATTTTGAATTCTCAGAACATGATTGAATTCTATCTTTGTGAACCTTTTGATCAGCTCTTGTACACAGTGCAAATATGGCAATATTTTGATGTTCTTTGTAGCCCATTCTCCTAAAACCTGATGCACCAACAGATTGGAATCTCCAATTAGCAACAGCTCCTAAACATTCATGTCAATGGCCAACCTGAGTCCCAAGATGCAAGCCTCATATTCTGCCATATTGTTGGTGCATGGAAACCTAGTTTTTACAGATACCGGATAGTGTTGGCCGATTTCTGATACCAAAACAGCTCCGATACCTGCTCCTTTGAAGTTTGCTGCTCTGTAGAAGAACATTCTCCAACCATCATATGCTTCAGCGATATCTTCTCCCACGAACGACACCTCTTCATCAGGAAAATACGTTTTCAATGGTTCGTATTCTCCGTCTACGGGATTTTCTGCCAGATGATCTGCCAATGCTTGTCCTTTGACTGCCTTTTGAGACATAGATAATGTCAAACTCGCTCAGCAATATTTTTCACTTTGCTAACTTACCCATAGGCATGGGCTTCTGAAAGATATATTTCAGTGGATCCATCATCGATATGAGATATGTAGTGTATGCACAAATTTAATGCCTCAACTTCTGAGCTATCCATGTCAAAGCACAGCAGGTGCGTTCCAGCAAAGAGTACTAGGCTTCGTAGGGTGTGAATTTCTTGCTCAGATAGTATATTGCCTGCTCCTTTCTTCCAGTTTCATCATGTTGTCCCAAACCGCAACCAATATCTCCATCCAGTATAGACAAATAAAGCAACAGTGGTCTTCCTGGCTCTTGTGGGACCAGAACGGGCGGTTTGGATAAATACTCCTTGATTTTGTCGAAGGCTTTCTGGCATTCTTCAATCCAACTCATTGCAGCATCTTTCCTCAGCATTTTGAAGATCAGCTCACATATCACTGTTGATTGTGCTATGAAGCGACTAATGTAATTAAGACGTCCTAAAAAGCTCATCACATCTTTCTTATTCTTTGGAGGTGGCAAGTCTTGGATTGCTTTGACTTTTGATAGGTCTAACTCAATTCCTCTACGACTGACGATGAATCCTAATAATGTTCCGGCAGGGACTCCAAAAGCACACTTTGTAGGATTCAGTTTCAGATTATACCTTCGAAGTCGATCGAAGAATTTCCTCAGATCCGCTATGTGATCCGTACTCCTTTTGGATTGACGATAACGTCATTCACGTACACTTCTATCTCTTTGTGTATCATGTCATTGAAAATAGTTGTCATGGCTCTCAGGTAGGTGGCTCCGGCGTTCTTTAGACCAAATGGCATCATTTTATAATAATACATTCCCCATGGCATGATTAAGGCTGTCATTTCAGCATCCTCCTCATCCATCCAGATCTGATGGTACCTCGCGAAGCAATCCACAAAGGATTGGAGTTCATGTTTGGCACAGTTGTCGATCAATATGTGTATATTAGGCAACTGGAAATCATCTTTGGGACTTGGTCTGTTTAGATCTCGGTAGTCAACACATACTTTGACTTTCCCATCTTTCTTCGGAACTGGCACAATGTTGGCCAACTAAGTCGGGTACTCGACCACTTTAATAATCTTGGCTTTGATCCACTTGGTGATCTCCTCTTTTATCTTCAAACTCATATCTGGCTTGAATTTTCTGAGCTTCTGCTTTATCGGTGGACATGTAGGATTAGTGGGTAACTTGTGAGCTACTATGGATGTGCTCAAACCCGTCATATCGTCGTAGGACCATGAAAAGATATCTTAATATTCTTTTAGGAATCTAATGTAATCTTCTTTCTCTGACGGTGATAGATGAATGCTTATGCGTGTTTCCTTGACTAGTTCGGAATCCCTAAGTTAACTGCTTTAGTTTCATCCAAATTGGACTTTGGCTTGTTTTCAAAAATTTTCACTTCTCTGACGATTTTCTCAGGTATTGTATCATCTTACAGGTCTTCTGAATCACTATCCTTATGTTGCGTTGTCTCATTACATGTCACAGTCACAGGTTTATCGAGATTGGTAATAATAATGCCAGGAACTCGACGGACCCAGGATGGTGCATCAGTCCAGGTTTTGAGAACAACTCCTTTTCCCATGGTATGAATGGTAAGGTTTTCCTCCTCCTCCTCCTCCTCAACTATCGCACTACAATCCATATCTTTTTCATCCAGAAATAGTTTCCTCATACCAGCTAAGATCTCATCTTCCTCAGATCCTCACATTATGTCAGCTTGATGAAATGTCTGGTGCAGAGGTGGTACTGGTTGTTCCCGCGGATAATAAGGACCATGCTATGGCGGTGACCGATCTTGGTATTCCTGCCAAGTATATTCATATCCGATCCCAAAAGTTGTTCCATGACGCTGCGGTTGTACGGGTTTAGTGATCCCTTGGAGGTTTTGCCGAGACCCTTACCAGGTTCATATCCTGTCCATATTAATATGATTTCTATCTAGTTACTCCACCATCGATCCTTTTCAATTGCGTTGACTCGCTCAATGCGATGGTACGTTTCTCCACCCAGCTTCTTCCTATTCTCGATGACTGGAACGGTCTGATTGGTGTAGATGGGGTTGCTTCCATCCCCATGGATAATAACTTCTTAATGATTCCATTCAAACTTCATAGCCTGATGCAGAGTAGAAGCCACTGCCCCAGCTGCATGTATCTAGGGTCGTACCAACAATAAATTATAGGTAGCAGATATATCCAGCACTTGGAATTCAACATCAAACCAGGTCGGGCGTATTTGTAGGTTGAGGTTAATTTCTCCGATTGTGGATCTTTGGGATCCATCAAACGCCTTTACATTCATACTTCCCATCCGTATCTCGTGCAGGCCTTTACCCAACCTCTTTAGAGTAGTCAGTGGGCATATATTGAGACTTGAACCCCCCATCTATCAGGACCCTGTCGATGAACTTATCCTCAAATTACACTGTGATGTGTAGTGCCCTGTTATGACTTAGTCCTTCTGGTGGTAATTCATCCCCGTGAAAGGTGATTTTGTGGCTTTCCAGTACTTGCCCGACCATGTTGGCCATCTCCCCACTAGTGATGTTGGTGGGTACATAAGCTTTACTCAGCACTTTCATCAAGGCATTCTTGTGTGTCTCAGAGTTTTGCAGCAGTGACAAGATGGATATCTGAGCGGGAGTTTTGTTCAGTTGATCGACAATAGAGTATTCCCTTGCTTGTACCTTTCTCTAAAGGTCATCAAGGCCAGTCTCAACAACATGCGGCTTAGATGCAGCTTCTTTGCTTATTCCTCCCAGTTGCTCAGGTGTATAGACTCTTCCAGTTCTAGTCATGCCTTGCGCCGTACCTGTTTTCTCCATTTTTGCTTTTCCTTTTCTCCTTGCTTCCGCAACATAATCCCATGGGATAGCATCAGACTTGTAAGATGGCGTGGGGGCTACCATCACAGTGAAAGGTGTAGTTACCTCGACTTCAAACGGTGCTTGGGTTTGTACCACAACGGGTGTGAGGGTGACCGAAGACGTTTTAGGATCATCCCCCCCGAATGAGTCCGATTGACCCCTCCGAATCCCATTCCTCATCAGTCTTTATCATATTTACTCCCTCACCTCTGTGATCCGGGAGAGGATTGTTACGAACATTTGGTGCAACTTCCTTTGCCTGTATGACCTTGTTGTCGATCAGTGTTTGAATCTTATCTTTCAGTGTGCAGCACTCATCAATTATATGACCCTTCATGCCTAATTGATAGGCACATGTCTTGTTCAGGTTAATCCACTGAGAGGAATTCTCCATAGCAACGACAGGGATGGGAGTAACATAACCGGTAGCCTTCAATCTCTCATATAATTGGTCTATGGGCTCAGCGATTAGGGTGTATTGTCTAGGTGGTCTGCGGTCGAAGTTTGGTCATGGTTTTTAGTAGTTTTGGCGGGTGAGTGGTAATATGCGGGTTGAGTGTTATAGGCGTGGTATGTGGTAGCAGGTTGTTGGTATCTTGGGGGTGAAGGCTGGTATGTGGGTGGAGGTGTTTGGTATGTGAGAGGAGACTTAGGACCCTAGGCCACCATTATGGCTCCCACTTCTTTCTTCTTCGAAATACCTCCCGATTGCAATGCTTTATTCGTGGAATGCAATGCCTCAAAATTTGTCACCATCCCACTCTTAATCCCTTCTTTTATTCTTTCTCCCAGCTTGATGATGTCGGAGAATTTGTGATTTTCAATAACCATAAGCCTTTCATAGTACTGCAGGTTTTGAGCTCTAATGAAGAACTTATTCATTTGTTCTTCTTCAAGTGCTAGTCTAACTTTCACGGCTTCAGATCTCCATCGAGTAGCATATTCGCAAAAGTTTTCTATTGGTTTCTTCTTGAGGTTTTTAATGTAGAAAACATCTGGTGCATTTTCTATGTTGAACCTGAATCTCTCCATGAAAGCTGACACCATGCTTACTCAATTTACCCACTTCTTCGGGTTCTGACAGATATACCAAGACAACGCATCTCCGGTAAGGCTTCGCATGAACATTTCATACGGATTCGTTCATTTTTTCCCACTCCTACAAGTTTGTCACAATACATCCTCATATGCACTTTCGGATCACTAGTTCCATCGAACATTTCGAACTTGGGAGGTTTGTAACCTTCCGGCAGTTCCACATCTGGCTGAATGCACAAGTCCTCATAGTTTAAACCTTCAATGCCTTTACCACCTTTGACATTCTGAACTCTGCTAGTGAGCTTCTTGAGTTCTTCTGCCATATTCTTAATGAGAAGGTCTTTCTCGGTTAATTCATGTATGTATAGGGTTTGTTACGGGGTGTGGGGTAAGGTCTCCACATATATCGGGTTGCTTTGGTGGACTCCGGGGATATGGGCATAAGGGTGATCATTTGTTGAGTTTTGGAGGTCAGGAGTGGGTTGTGGTATATTCTGGGAGTATGATAAATGGTAGTCTGCGGGTATTGGGTTGGGTGGTGATGATGACCCCTTTGAAATATGCCTTGTACTGGACCATGTTGAAAACTTGAGGTATGACCTGTTTTCTTCCTGCTTGTCTCATTACCCTTATCGGAGCATAAGGATAAATGCCTCGCAGCCCGATCAATACCGGATGATTAGTATACCTTGACCTGATGATGAACTTACTGCTAGGAAACCACTCAAATATCCAATGTACCTTCTCGTCTGTCAGATTGCTGAAGAAGCGTACCCAACTTATAGCACTTCCGGGCTGTACGAACCTATATGGGATGAATGTCATTTTCTTTGGATGGTGATAAGCTATGTAGTCATTCAATGGCCGTCGCAGAAGCTCTTGGCGATAATTTCCCCTCTGAAAGTGCTCCAATAGCCAGACTTGCAGTAATAGATTACAACCTTCAAAATGTCTGAACTCTTACTTGCACCGGTCTAGAGCGCGGTACAGTTCAACTAGGATCATAGGGATGATGGTGTAGGTTTTCCCCTCGATGCCTTCCATTAAACTCCTTGCAACCATAGCCAAACGAGTGTGAACTCTTCCCCATTTCATTGGAAATATCAACAATCCCAAGAAGCAGATGATGAACACATAAACCCGGCGATGCCTCCATCCTAATGAAGTAATGGCGAGTTCATCATGATGAAGGTGATATGACTTAATGTGCCCATAACGCTTATAAAGGAATTCAAATGGGATGTATGATTTCTTCAAACAAAACAACTTATCATTTTTCTTGAAACCTAGCATTTTCAGAAAACTGCGAGGGGTGCGATTTCCCGGTACTAATAACCCTGGACTATCCCACGGCAACTTAGCAAAACCTCTTATTTCTTCTAAGAGAAGAGTCATTTCTATGTCACCAAATCGGAAGACCGCTCATTTCTTATCCCAGAACATGGTAACAGCCTCAATCAAAGCTCTATTTGGTTGGATATTAAGCAAAGACGGCAAGTCACCAAGTACTCTTCTCACATGATTCTTGTCGCAAGGCGCAAGGTCTTTCCACTAGTCAAGTAGCAGATGGGGGATGTTTTGGACCATGCCGAACCTGGGGACTTCGTGCTTCATTTTTTGCAAATAAATAAAGTTAGCCCTTTCCCCCTCCAGATACGACCACTTACACAATAATGATCAACATATTGGCACATTTTCTCCAAGTAATGCACATAACATGGTAGTGTCCATTGGGACTATTGAAATCCCGTCGGACTTTGGACAAGGCTTATCTTAGCGGGCTATTACGTTAACAACGTTTTGACCCGTACTAGAATTAACAAGATGCATGAACATTTGATATTGGAGTAGGGTTTCTAGAATGTCCTAGACCGGTACTCCCAAGTGGACAACTTGAGAAGGAAAGGCACGGGACCATCGATTGCACCGCTGATCGACTAGTCTACCGCAAATAAGCCTTTCCGATTTAAAAAAGGTAATTTTGGAAGAACACGGACACTCATCAAGCGCCGCTATGTTGATAATTGGCACGAGTGGAGTATGATGTGGAGCATGCTTTATACAGAAATAATACGTTGTCAAGTATTTGCATGATAAATATGTAAAAGCAGTAAATACAATAGTAAGGTTAACATAGAAAATATAAAAAGGAAAGACAAAAGGAAAGAGTCAGTTTAGTTCATGGAATATATGCAAGAATATAATAAAGCAGATATGAGAATAGGGATAGGGGAGGAATGATATGGCAGTCTTAGACAAGATGAAATAAAAAGTGGTCATAGCGAATAAAGGTGAACGGGAAAGGGCTGTGCATGCCATAACAAATTTAAACAAATAGAGGTGAAAGGGGAAAGGATGTGCATGTCATAACAAATTTAAACAAATAAAGGTGAATAGAGGAAGGGTTATGCATGTAATAGCAAATTTAAACAAATAGCGGTGAAGAAGGGAAGTGCATGTAATAAAGAAAGTAATCCATGTAAGTCAAGTTCATTATGGTAAGAGCCTAAGTGTATCCCCAGCAGAGTCGCCATGCTGTTGCACCCCGTTTTCCAGCGAAATCGGACTTCGACATTGACAACTCTTTTAAGGAAGTATTAAAAGAGAAGAGTCACCATCTAATGATTATTAAGGTGCGTTAGGGCACCTATTTGCAAATGAATCTGATTTGACTAGTCAACGTCACCAAAGATCGGGTAAGGGCTCAAATTACATCAAAGAGAAGGTGTTAGGCACTTTTCGAGGTCCACAACTGTGGGTCCTGGTAGAACTCAGAATTATGCGGATTATGTAATGAGACTAGATGATCAAATAAACAGAGGTCAAAGAAGTTCATTATAACACAATTGGTACAAATCTTTAAGGACTACAAGATGTGAATACAATGTTTGAATAACTAAATGTAGACATAAAGAAAGGGGAGGTCCTAAGTTTTTTAGCCTAAAGGATCACCCCGTGCAACATAAATAATACTTCGCAACTCCCTTTAGATAGGAGTTGCTCATATTATTCAGCGGGCACAGACTATCATCTCCTGCTACCCAATTACTATGTTAAAGTTGTTTACCTAGAAGAGCTCTAATTCAATGCTAAGTCGTACCCTATGCGTACACTACCCGTCCCATGTCTATGGTCCAGGAGGCATTGGACCTCTACTTGGGTGGTTTATAGACTTACTTAGATTACTCAAAATGGTAAAACTAACTGACATTCAAAACAAATATGACTTCATGCAAAGACAAATAAAGGCTCAAGTTTGCCCCCACACATAAACAGTAAATGCACGCGGGCAATTTAGGAAGTGCATAGGTTCAGAATTAAGACTTAAAGTCCTATAGTCATGGTTTCTAGGTGGTTTTGAATTCCATCATGCGACGTTATTGCTCTTAATGGCTTACGCGAGGAGGCAGTAAACTATTTGTAAGCTTAGAACTATTGGCGCTGATTTTATAGATATGTGTCTTAGGAAGGTGACATTGTCCTATAGGCATGATTTATTATAGTGGCATAGTTAAGCAATGAAACAATGTTTGAGAGTCCAGCATTAACAACGTTGATCTCATAAACCTTTTTAAGCGAGTGACAATACTCTATAGGCAAGATTTCTAACGATTGGCAATTGAAACTGATTTTTTTAATAGTTAGCCCATATAGGCATGTTTTCTGGGCGAGCAATATGATAACAATAACAATAGCAAATTAGTCAATTAAAGTCCTATAGGCATGATTTCTAGATGGGCATTAGTGATCCTATAGGCATGTTGTCTAGTAACATACATCAATAGATATGAGGAACAAATAAAGTACTTAAGCTCATGTTTTGATAGTAAACAAGTTGAGTGAGTGTGTGATTACTATAGGCATGATCTCTACTAGTGTGCAACACATAAGAGTCAAAATAACAAATAGAGCACATAAGTACTATAGGCATGCTTTCTACCCATTGTGCGAGAATTAAAGTAACCTGACCCTTTTATTAATCACCCCGTCTGTTCAATTACAAGGTTATTACAGACCCAGAATTAAATATGAATAATTACATAAGCAGACCACTATAGGCCCAATGATAGGCCCAGTACAAATAACCCAGTATTTTTCAGGCCTTCGACAGCTCTAGTAGCCTCTAATTCCCACTCATAAGATCAGTCTAGTAAGTCAGGGTCCAATAGCCAAGCCCAGCATCACATAGAACCAAATACTAGGCCCAAATGAAAGACATGGCCACACAAGCAATAGACTATGTGTTGAACAAATTGAGCAGAGTAGAAAGGCCACATACTTATTTCCCAGAACTATAAAGCATAAGCAAATTCATGTGGCATGTTGGCAGGACACCCATAAGCAAATTCATGTTTGCATTTTGGACATGATTGACAACAGACTATTACTAAAGAGGTTTTAAATACAGACGTGGCCAAAAGCAATTTAAGACAATTTCAAGCGGGGGGTCTAATTATGAAAAGTTGAAGGATCAATAGAGCACAATCTTAATAGAGTAGTTTTAGCACAAATAATGACAATATAAGCAGTATGGCAACCATACATGCTTAGTTTTCAGAACAACAGGATTATAGCAAAGCACAAATAGGCCTAAAAGAGACTAAAAACTAGGATATTAAGGCATGAAGGTCTAACAAATTTATAGTCAGAGAATGGCAAGTAAACAAGCAAGTAGGCATGGTTTATAACAGTCGATAAGAATCTTAATCACAAAGGTTTCTAAGTACAAGGATCATGGTAGGAAGATATGTCAATCTTAAGATCATAGGATAGGCAAACTTTAGAACTTAAGCCAGTCATAATGGTAAAACCACGTGTATTGGGGTTTAACGATAAACCTAGCAATACTGAAGAATGCAAGATTGACCAAATACCAACGTAGCAATATATTAGGCTAAAACATTGAGACAATAATGGACACTTAAAGTTCATGTAAGCAGAAGAGCAGTAGAATATGCATGAGGGATTCATTGGAAAGAAATTTACCCAAACAAGTTCTGGGCAGGAGATAACATACTTACGAAATGCAGAAACCTAAGGCAAGGCGTGAGGAAAGGCTTTTGAAGAGCAGCTAGTAATCAGAGTAGCATAACAAGCTGAGAATAATCATAAACTATTCAATTGTGCACATATAACAGGCATGAAACCCAAAATTCAAATAGGTTCAGATGAACAGAGGCAAGGATAATGAAATCAAATACGAACATGAACATGAATAGAGGCAAACAATATCGTATTGATTCACAAAAATCAGAATGTCATGAACACCAATAAAAGTGAATAAATTGCCAGAGTCTTATTACTCACAAATTTGCAGAATTAATGAGCTAATAAGGCAGAGATTAAGAACCAACAACTTGCTTATCAGTAACACGGAGAAAACAGAGAAAACCCCAAATTTCTCAGTGCGTCAGAGTTTCCAAGGGATTTAAAAGAACTCAGGGCACTACTCACACAGAGAGAGGTTGAATAATAGAATTCCGATGGCCTTGGCTTTCAGCCAGCCAAAGTCTCAAATTTTAGAGTGGTGAAATCAGTGGGAGTGAGAGAATAACAGTGATTAAGATCCGTTTAAGGGGATTTAGGGGAGGGGTTTATATAGTAGTTAAATCAGACGAGTAAATAAGGAAAGAAGTCAATCAAACATATACAAGGAAAGGAAAAATATACATGCAATCATAAAGCAACCAGTAAAGGAAAGAAATCAAAATTCAAACCCTAATTAGGGTTCAATATTTGAAAATCCGTCTACTGGTATGAAAAATCAACTATTCTTCCGTGTATATGGACGAGATATTGTCCAGATCTTAGCGATTGAAGTTGAACGGGCCCGAATCTGAGAGATGGTACTTGCCAAGTTTAGGCAAGTACTAAGTAACACCATAGTCTTGCAAGTAACAACGAGGTAACGCATAAAAGGTAAATAAATCACAGAAGGAATCCATGATTTGCTCGTATTTGGAGAAGATTGGGGAGGCGGCTAGGGTTTCTGAAGGAGAGAGAAGGAGAGATGAGAGAATACAGAGGCAGCAGGGTGGGGGATTGTCTCTACGGTTTGGGGTTATGGGGATATAAGGGGAGGTAGGGATTTATTATGGGCCATTGATCATTTTGGATCAACAGCCGAGATTGAATAGAAAACTGGGCGGGTCAGAAGGTAATGGGTCGTTTGGTTGGGCTGTTGAGGTTATTGGGCCAATTTTGGCCCGAAAATTAGACTTAAAATTGGGCTTATATTTAAATAAATGAAATTTATCCAAAAATAATGTAATGATCCGGCCGGTCATTTTGAGAGTAATAGCCCTGATCCCCTATTTACTATTTTCCCCATATCTTTTTCTGCTTAAGTGACTTGCCGGGAGGTTTTGTTTTGGTTTCAGAGTGTTTTGGGACACTTAGTCCCTAAAACGGAAGCTTAAGTCTTAGGATTTTGACCGTAGTCGAAACTGTGTGAAGACGACTCTGGAATGGAGTTTCGTCAGTTCCGTTAGCTCCGTTGAGTGATTTTGGACTTAGGAGCCTGTCCGAATTTCGTTTTGGAGGTCTGTAGCTCATTTAGGCTTGAAATGGCAAAAGTCAAATTTTTGGAGATTTTGACCGGTAGTGGAATTTCTGATATCGGGGTCGGATTTCGATTCCGGAAGTTGGAGTAGGTCCGTAATATTAAATATGACTTGTGTGCAAAATTTGGGGTCAATCAGACGTGGTTTGATAGGTTTCGGCATCAGTTGTCGAATTTGGAAAATTCTAAGTTCTTTAAGTTTGAATCGGAGGATGATTCGTGATTTTAGCGTTGTTAGGGGTTGTTTGAGGGCTCGATTAAGTTCGTATGGTGTTTAAGGATTGGTTGGTATGTTTGGTCGAGGTCCCGAGGGCCTCGGGAGAGTTTCGAGTGCTTAACGGATGGAAACTTTGACTTGTGCATATTCTGAAGTTGTTGGTTCTGGTGTTTTCGCACCTGCGGTAGGAAGTCCACATGTGAGATCCCACAGAAGCGAGAAAAACGGTCGCAGGTGCGATGAGTAAGCTGCAGAAGCGGAACCGCATCTGCGGAAGAGATCATAAAAGCGGATTTGTGGAGGAAGCCAAGTTCTGCAAAAGTGGATGATTGAGCGCAGAAGCGCATCCGCAGATGCAGATATATGTGCGCAGGTGCGTAGCCGGGGAATTTAATGCAATTCCGAAGGTGCGGTTTAACTGGCAGAAAAGGGGCCAAATCGAGGGTTTAATTCATTTCTTTAGTTTTAGACTTGGGAGCTCGAGAATTGGCGATTGTTCGAGGGATTTTCAGAGAGGGCTTTGGGGTAACGATTCCGAACTCGTTTTTGGTTGGATTTCATTAATCTATAGTGTTTCCTCCATTTAATTTCAGATTTGGATTGAAAAGTTGGGAAAATGGGGGAAGAGTTCCCTAACCGAATTTCTGAGTTTTGATTGGGATTTAGACATCGGATTTGGATAATTTTGGTACGAGTGAACTCGTGAGTGAATGAGTGTTCATATTTTGTGACTTTTACCCGATTCCGAGACGTGGGCTCAGGTCGACTTTTTTGGGAGAATTTCAAAATTTTTGTTAAAGTATTGATTTCATTAATTAGATGAGTCTATTATGGTTGTATTTATGATATGTAATTATTTTTGGTTAGATTTGGGCCATTCGGAGCCAGATATTCGTGGGAAAGGCATTGTGATCAATTGATTGAGTTTGGTTTGAAGTAAGTGGCTTGCCTAACTTTGTGTGTGTGTGGGGGGGGGGGCTCCCCATAGGATTTGTACTGTTTTTGATGTAAGAGCGCCGTGTACGTGAGTTGACGAGCACGTACACGGGCTAATTGTTGTAAAAACCCGATTTCTGCTAAGTAATAACCTGTTTCCTTCTTATTTGAGTTACATCAGCATATGTAGTATCCTGTTAGCTTAGAATAGCATGTCTACTTGCCTTAATTGCTTATCTGAACTATGTGCAACATGTTTAGTGAATTTTCTGTTTTTCCTTGACTTGTACTTTGTCTAAACTGTAGGATTTCATGTTGTAACTGTTAATTCTATCGTTTGAGCTACATATTTACTTTTGGGACTACGGAACGGTATTCCGGGAGATCCCCTTGTCTTGCATATTTACTTTGGGACTACAGAACAGTATTCCGGGAGATCCCCCTGTACTGCATATTTACCTTGGGACTACGGAACGATATTCCGGGAGATCTCCCTGCACTGCACATTTACGTTTGGGACTACGAGACGACATCTCGGGAGATCCCCTATTGTATTTCTGTGTACTGCGCTATTACCTTCTATGAATTCTTTCTTGTTAAATTTCAGCCTTTATTTTACCATGATATTTCATTTTTGCCTCGCCTTATTATTATTACACCAGTAGGGTCCTGACCTGACCTCGTCACTACTCGACCGAGGTTAGGTTTGGCACTTACTGGCTACCGATTGTGGTGTACTCATGCTACTCTTTGCACATGTTTTTCATATGCAGATCCAGGTGCTCCTTATCATCCGCACTATCAGTGAGCCGGGATAGCTTTGGAGACTTCAAGGTATATCTGTCGCGTCCGCAGACCTCGGAGTCCCCTTCTACTCTTTCTCATGTCCATTATCTTCTGTATGTTTTTCTTTTGTTAGACTCTAATGTATAGAGACACTAGACTTTTCTTCTGTAGTTTGTGATTCACGATGTTCTGGGTTTTGGGAATTTACTGTGTATTTTTGAATAGTTGGTTATTGTACATGCTGGGCGGCATGGGACCAGTTATATTGTTACTGCTATAGTTAGTTGTTAAATTTATGTTTTCATTTCATTATTCCACAAATGTTAGGCTTACCTAGTCGTAGAGACTAGGTGCCGTCACGACGTCATATAGAGGAAAAATTGGGTCGTGACAAATAATTTACAAAAATACATAATAAATAAATAAAGATATTATTTATGCACAAGAATAATAATTTAGCATTATAAAAATATAAAATGCTATTTTGACACAAATAATGTAATAAAAGAGCAATTATGTATGAACATAGGCTATTATTGCAAAAATTATATAAATAACTAAAATATAGATATAATTATATGAAACGATATATAAAAAAAACATTTTAAAACATGTGTGGGTGTAAAATAATGATTGAGTTATTGCAAATAATTTAAGGGAATAATTAGAAAATATTCAAGTAATTTTAATGCAAGAAAAAGCTCTGAACATTATGAAAAATTATGAAAACTGCTTGTATAAATCTTGTAAATTAAGTAATGATGCAAAATGACATTTTGAAAAGATATATATACTATTTAGAAAAATGTGAGGGCAAAATTGGGTATCAACAATAGCCCTAAAATACCAAAAAATGAGGAACAATCATAGCAAAGCGATGACTATTGTTCATTAGGTCATTCTTATAGGTCCACAAAGTTTTAGGAGATTTAGGGTCGGTCACCCGAATTCATGCAGATGGTGTGGTTTATAGCACACGAAAATTTGGGAATCAGCCTGAATTCCTGTTTATGGCCCTAAAACGCCAAAAAATGAGGAACAGTCATGGTGAAGCGGTCACTATAGTTCATTAGGTCATTTTAATGGGCCTACAAAATTTTAAGAGATTCGAGGTCGGTCATCTGATTCACGCAGATGGCATGGACTATAGCACATGAAAATTTAGGAATCGTCTTGAATTCCTGTGTTATGGCCCTAAAATACCAAAAGAATGAGGAACAATCATGGCGAAGCGACGACTATTGTTCATTAGGTCATTTTTTATGGGCCCGCAAAATTTTAGGATATTCGGTGTCGGACGCCCAAATTCATGCAGATGGCGTAGACTATAGCACACGAAAATTGCATGAATTCGAGTAACTGGCCCCGAATCTTCTAAAAATTTGCGGGCCCGAATTTTCATTTCGTTAGACAATAATGGCCCATTTTTCTAAAATACAAAAAAATGAGAAACAGTCATAGCGAAGCAATGACTATTATTTATTAGGTCATTTTTTGATAGGCCCACAAAATTTAAGAGATTCGAGCATGTCGCCCGAAGTCATACCGGTGGTGTGGACTATAACACATAAAAATTTAAGAATCGTCCCGAATTCATGTTTTATGGCCCTAAAGCGCTAAAAATAAGAAATGGTCATAGAGAAACATGATTATTGTTCATTAGGTCATTTTTATGGGCCCGTAAAATTTTAGGAAATTCGGGGTCGGTTGCCTGAATTCATGCAGATAGCGTGGACTATAGCACACACAAATTTTGGAATCGTCTTAAATTTATATTTTATAGCCTAAAACACCAAAAAAATGACGGATGACATGGCGAAGTTTTGATGGGCCCGTAAAATTTTAGGAGATTCGGGGCCGATCGCCCTAATTCATGCAGATGACATAGACTATATCACATGAAAATCTTGGAATCGTCCTGAATTCCTGGTTTATAGCCCTAAAACACCAAAAACGAGAAACGGTCATGGCGAAGCGATGATTATCGTTCATTAGGTCATTTTTTATAAGCCTACAAAATTTTCGAAGACTCGGTCAGGCCGCCCGAATTTATGCAGATGGCGTGGACTATATTACACGAAAATCAGGGAATCATCCTAAATTCCTATTTTATGGTCCTACAATGCCAAAAAACGAGGTGCGGTCATGGCAAAGTGATAACTATTATTCATTAGGTCATTTTTTCCATAAAACTTTAGGAGATTCAGGCTGGTCGTTCGAATTCTTGAAGATGGCGTGGACTATAGCACAAACAAATCTGTAAATCATCCTGAATTCCTGTTTCATGCCCTAAAACGCTAAAAACGAGGATCGGTCATGGCAAAGCAATGACTGTTGTTCATTAGGTCATTTTAGATGGGCCCGTAAAACTTTAGGAGATTCAGGGCCGGTCGCCCGAATTCATGCAGATGACATGGACTATAGCACATGAAAATCTAGGAATCGTCCCGAATTCCTGTTTTATGGCCCTAAAATGCGAAAAAACGAGGAGTGTTCATGGAGCAATGACTACTGTTCATTAGGCTGCTTTTATGGGCCCACTAAATTTTACGAGATTCGAGGTCGGTCACCAAAATTCATGCAGATGGTGTGGACTATAGCACAAAACAAATCTGGGAATCGTACCGAATTTTTGTTTTATGGCCCTAAACGCTAAAAACAAGCAACGGTCATGGAGAAAAGATGGTTATTGTTCATTAGGTCATTTTTTATGGGTGTAACAACCCGACTTGTTATTCTGAAAATTAATATTCCGTTCAGCGACTTAAGGTCCCGATCAACTTCGTAATATGTATTATGACTTGCGTGTGAGGTCGAGTTTGGTTTTGGAAAGTTCAGAATTAAATTGAAAGAAAAATCCTTATTTAAGAAGCATAAAAGAAAAGTGTTGAACGGGAGTTGACCTTGATGTATCGGGTTTGGACTTCGATTCCGAAAATTTGAATAGCTTCGTTATGTCATTTATGACTTGTGTGCAAATTTTGAGGTCATTCCGGATTGATTTGTTATGTTTTGGCACAAGACCTAACTTAGAACGATAGTATCTATATATATATAAGGAGTTATGTGATGGACAACCTATAAAATGAAATATCTTCGAGTCTAGTTTCTAACGCTTCAAAGCGCTCGTCATTTGGACATTTCTACAAGAAGTTATGACCAAATTACCAAAGGCAGGCAGAGGAGTAAACTGCGGATGCGAAGCATCCGGGGCCGCATCCGAAAGAAGGGCTGGCAGTAAAGTGCTGCCATAGCATCCGGGGCAGCATCCGAAACCCAGAAATCTGTGCCTATAGATACAATTTCGGGGTTCATTTTTCCCACTTCACTTAGACGGATTTTGGAGCTTTTCTCCACTCACTCAAGATCACCAACTCCTCTCTTCTTCAGGGTAAGCAATCCCCATTATTTGGGTATGAAATTTCATCATTTCTACACTAGTATTGATGAAATCTACACATAAAACACTTGGATCTTCAAGAAATTTCTTCAAAAACTCAAAGGAGGGTTTTGCAAGATTTCTTCCAAAAAGGTAATCCTACACCCTTAGACTTACATGTACGGATTTATTATGGAAATATGAGTATGAATTAAGTATTGGAACTCATGGTATGGTGATTAGAAGTCATAAATTCTCAATTTAAATACATAACCATGGTAGAGATTGAAAGGTGATTAATTGATGTGATTTTGTTGGTTGGGTATAGATGAACGGTCATGCATGTGATGATTGGAAGTTATAAATTGTTGGTAAATGGTGGTAGTTAGATGAACTAATTCCATGGTTAAGAGATGTAGAAATTTATGTATTCTAGGTGTTTGATAAAATTCCTAAATGACCTAAAAACTGGAAATTTTACTAATATTGGTCCAATCGAATTATGTTGATATAGATCAAAGTTGTAAGAGTAGTTGGAGGTTTTAATATCACTAAAGAGCTAAATCAAGAAAGCTCGGTTTGTAGCGATTTTGCCGAAGGATGTTCAAGAAAATATTCATCTGGATTCGAGCCATTCGGAATTGGATAATCGCGGAAAAAGGCTTACCAGTGGATTGAGTTGCTTGAGGTAAGTATCTTACTTAACCTTGAGTGGGGGAATTATCCCTTAGGTATTGAGTCTTACATGGAAATTGTGTAATTGAAAATTATGTACGCGAGGTGACGAGTACGTACTTGGTTTATATGTGCAAATTATATCGGTTGAAATTCGTAGACGCCCTTATGTATCAAATTGAAAAATTGTTGGAACTTAGTAAATCGTTGATTTGTCATGCCTCATTCCTTGTTCGTCGAGTTTGTATTTTATATGATAATTTGGTGTGATTGCCACTTGGATTTTTATGTGAATTCTGTACGTTTGTTGATTTGATATTTCTTGGAAATAATCACATTATAGATTTTTCATCTGTAAATAATTAATTAAATAAGTTTAAATTGAGGCGTTTATATATTTATCTAAAATTTGTATTATAGAAGGTGTTGTCCTATGATGAGTTATTTTCCCATCCTTGTGGTTGTTTTTGAGATTTTATATACATTGTGTTGAGCCGTGGACTATCTGTTGTGAAATTAATTGACTTTGTTGTACCTTTGGAATGGTTGTGGCCGACGGGAAATTTGTAAATACGAGTTGATGATGTTGTACTGTTGTGATAATATTCTGTGTAAATTGTTGTTTTATTTGGGTTACTGTTATGCGGCATATAAGGGTGGCATTCCATTGTTGACATTATGCGGGCATAAGGGTGGCATTTCACTGTTGTTATGTGTGTTGGGATATTGTCTGGGCGGAGTGATAAGGGAGGCTATTAAACGGAGCAATAAGAGAGGCTATTATAGGAGAGATAAGGGTGGCTATTGTCACGAATAATATGTGATGATGTGGGGTTATTGTGTTGGTAATTTTTATGTGATTATGTGGGGTTATTGCATTGGTAATTTTCATGTGATATTGTGATTTTTCTTGTGTTTATTTTTTATATCTTATGCAACTTGTCTTGTTGTTTCGGTAAACTTGATAATAGTCTGATCTATGTTGAAATTGTGAGCCTGTGGCTAGTGCCCAGCGGATTATGTTATATGGGATCGGGTTGCACGCCGCAACAGGTATGATTAATGTTATATGGGATCGGGTTGCACGCCGCAACAGGTATGATTAATGTTATATGGGATCGGGTTGCATGCCGCAACAGATATGGAATATGGGCACAAGGTGTCGGGGAAAATATGATGACTTTTATTATTGGCACGTGAGTTGTTCGTGCGGTTTTAATAGAAATATGGGCACGAGGTGCCATGGAAACATGAAAGTGGGCTGAGACCTGTGTTACGAAAATATGAAAGTGGACTGAGACCCGTATTTTATGATTATGAAATGAGGTGTCAAAGAGTGACTTTTATTTGAAAGAATTTATATTCGAAAGATATTTATTTGAAAGAAGTATATTCGAAAGATATTTATTTGAAAAAATTTTATATTCAAAAGATATTTATTTGAAAGAAGTATATTCGGAAGGTATTTATTTGAAAGAATTATATGTGAAAGATTTATATTTGAAAGACTTGATTAATTGGTTGTACTTGTGTTCCTTATTCGTTTGAGGAATAATTATGGTGTTCTTGTTACCTTGTTGTTTATATCACTGGTTGATTTTTGTTGCTATCACTGCTAGTTATTTTTCAGTACTATTGTATACTGCTATATTGCACAGGTTATTTGACTAGTGAGTGTCTTGAATGTACCTCGTCACTACTCCACCTAGGTTAGTCTTGGTACTTACTGGGTACCGACTGTGGTGTACTCATATTATACTTCTGCACATTTTTGTGTAGAGCCAGGTATTGGAGATATCAGACTCGGGCAGAATTAGTGTGTTGATCGCAAGGATTCAAGGTAAAGTTTCTTGGTCATCGCAGTCCCTTGGAGTCTTTTCATTTAATTGTACTGTCAACTCTTATTCAAACAGTATTATATATTCGATTCTTGAGATCATTGCATGTATTCAGTTAGAGTTTGTGACTTAGTATTACCAGTCTTGGGAGGTTCTTATATTTGTTTCCGCTTTTGGTTTCGACATTTGTATTAAATTATATGTTAAAAAAATAGCTTGAAATGTAATTATAATCGGCTTACCTAGTCTTAGAGACTAAGTACCATCACGACGCCTTTGGTGGGATTTTGGGTCGTGACAATGGGCCCGTAAACTTTTCGGAGATTCAGGGTCGATTGCCCAAATTCATGCAAATGACATAGACTATATCACAGGAAAATCTTGGAATCGTCCTAAATTCCTGCATTATGGCCCTAAAACGCCAAAAACTAAGGAAAGGACATGGAGAAGCGATGACTATTGTTCATTAGGTCATTTTTTATGGGCCCGTAATATTTTAGGAGATCCGGGTCGATAGCCCGAATTCATGCAGATAGCGTAGACTATAGCACCGGAAAATGTTGTAATCGTCCTGAATTCCTGCTTTATGGCCCTAAAATGCCAAAAATGAGGAACGGTCATGGCGAAGCAATGATTATTGTTCATTAGGTCATTTTTATGAGCTCGTAAAATTTTTGAAGACTCGGGGCTAGCCGGCCGAATTCATGCAGATGGTGTGGACTATAGTACACAAAAATCTGGAATCATCCTTCCTGTTTTATGACCCTAAAATACCAAATATAGAGGAAAGGTCATGGCGAAGCGATGACTATTATTCTTAGATCACTTTTTATGATCCCATAAAATTTTGGGAGATTTGGGGCCGGTCATCCGAATTCATGAAGATGGTGTGGACTATAGCACACAAAAATCTGGAAATCGTCCCGAATTCCTGTTTTATGGCCCTAAAACGCCAAAAAAGAGGAACATTCGTGGAGAAGCAATGACTACTATTCATTATGTCATTTTTATGGGCCCGAATTTATGCAGATGCATAGATTATAGCACATAAAAATCTGGCAATCGTTCTGAATTCCTGTTTTATGGACCTAAAATGCCAAAATATAAGGAATGGTCATAGCGAAGCAATGACTATTGTTCATTAGGTCATTTTTATGGGCCTGCAAAACTTTAGGAGATTCGAGCCCGATAACCCGAAGTCATGATTAAGGCGTGGACTATAGCACATAAATTCTTTTTTTATGACCCTAAAATGCCAAAAAATGAGGAACGGTCGTGGTAAAGAGATAACTATTGTTCATTAGGTCGTATTTTACGATCCGGCAAAATTTTAGAAGATTAAGGGTCGGCCGCCCAAGTTCATGTAGATGTCATGGATTATGGCACACAAAAATCTGGGAATCGTCTTGAATTCCTGTTTTATGGCCCTAAAACGCCAAAAAATGAGGATCGGTCATAGCAAAGCGGTGACTATTTTTATCAGGTCATTTTTTATGGGCTCACAATATCATAGGAGATTTGGGTCCGGTCGCCCGAATTCATATAGATGCCATGGACTATATCACATAAAAATTTTGGTATCGTCATGAATTCCTATTTTATGGCCCTAAAATGCCAAAAAATGAGGAATTGTCATGGCTAAGCGATGACTATTATTCATTATACCCCTTTTTATGGGTCCGCTAAATCATAGGAGATTTGGGGTCGGTCGTCGAAATTCATGCAGATGACGTGGACTATAGCACACAAAAATTTAGGAATCGTCCCGAATTCCTGTTTTATGGCCCTAAAATGCATAAAAGAAGCAACGGTCATGGAGAAACGATGACTATTGTTCATTAGCTCATTTTTATGGGCCTATAAAATGTTAGGAAATTCAGGGCTGATTGCCCAAATTCATGTAGATGACAGAGACTATATCATAGGAAACTCTTGGAATTGACTTGAATTCCTGCTTTATGGCCCTAAAATGCCAAAACAATGAGGAAAAGTCATGGCGAAGCGATGACTATTGTTCATTATGTTATTTTTATGGACCCGTAACATTTTAGGAGATCTGGGCCAGTCACCCGAATTCATGCAAATGGCATAGACTATAGCATCGAAAAATCTTCTAATCGTCCTGAATTTCTGCTTTGTGGCCCAAAAATGCCAAAAATGAGGAACGATCATGGCGAAGCGATGATTATTGTTCATTAGGTCATATTTTATGGGCCAACAAAACTTTCAAAGACTCGGGGTCGGTCGTCCGAATTAATGCAGATGGTGAGGACTATAATACACGAAAATCTGGGAATCGCCCTTCCTGTTTCATGGCACTAAAATACCAAAAACGAGGAACGGTCATGACGAAGCGATGACTATTATTCTTAGATTGTTTTTTATGGGCCCGTAAAATTTTGGGAGATTTGGGGCCGATCGTCTGAATTCATGCAAATGGCATGGATTATAGCACACAAAAATCAAGAAATCGTCCCGAATTCCTGTTTTACGGACCTAAAACGCCAAAAACGAGGAACATTCGTGGCGAAGCAATGACTATTATTCATTAGGTCATTTTTTATGTGCCTGGATTTATACAAATGATGTGGACTATAGCACACGAAAATCTGGGAATCGTCCTGAATTCCTGTTTTATGGACCTAAAACGCCAAAACAATAAGGAATGGTCATAGCGAAGCAATGACATTTTAGGAGATTCGGGGCCGATAACCCAAAGTCATGAATAAGGCGTGAACTATAGAACATGAAAATCTAGGAATCGTACTAAATTTCATTTTTATGGCCCTAAAATGCCAAAAAATAAGGAACGATCATGGTAAAGAGATAACTATTGTTCATTAGGTCATTTTTTATGGTCCCGCAAAATTTTAAGAGATTAAGCGTCGGTCGCCCGAGTACATGTAGATGTCATGGATTATGGCACACAAAAATTTGGGAATCGTCTTGAATTCCTGTTTTATGGCCCTAAAACGCCAAAACATGAGGATCGGTCATGGAGAAGCGATGACTATTGTTCATTAGGTCATTTTTTATGGGCCCGTAATATTTTAGGAGATCCGGGTCGATAGCCCAAATTCATGCAGATGGCGTAGACTATAGCACCGAAAAATCTTGTAATCGTCCTGAATACCTGCTTTATGGCCCTAAAATGCCAAAAGTGAGGAACGGTCATGGCAAAGCAATGATTATTGTTCATTAGGTCATTTTTATGAGCTCGTAAAATTTTTGAAGACTCGGGGCCGGCCGGCCGAATTCATGCAGATGGTGTGGACTATAGTACACAAAAATCTAGAATCATCCTTCCTGTTTTATGACCCTAAAATACCAAAAAATGAGGAACGGTCATGGCGAAGAGATGACTATTATTCTTAGATCACTTTTTATGAGCCCGTAAAATTTTGGGAGATTTGGGGCCGGTCATCCGAATTCATGAAGATGGTGTGGACTATAGCACACAAAAATCTGGAAATCGTCCCAAATTCCTGTTTTATGGCCCTAAAACGCCAAAAAAGAGGAACATTCGTGGAGAAGCAATGACTACTATTCATTAGGTCATTTTTATGGGCCCGAATTTATGCAGATGTATAGATTATAGCACACAAAAATCTGGCAATTGTTCTGAATTCCTGTTTTATGGACCTAAAATGCCAAAATATAAGGAATAGTCATAGCGAAGCAATGACTATTGTTCATTAGGTCATTTCTATGGGCCTGCAAAACTTTAGGAAATTCGGGGCCGATAACCCGAAGTCATGATTAAGGCGTGGACTATAGCTCATAAATTCTTTTTTTATGACCCTAAAATGCCAAAAATGAGGAACGGTCGTGGTAAAGAGATAACTATTGTTCATTAGGTCGTATTTTACGATCCGGCAAAATTTTAGAAGATTAAGGGTCGGCCGCCTGAGTTCATGTAGATGTCATGGATTATGGCACACAAAAATCTGAGAATCGTCTTGAATTCCTGTTTTATGGCCCTAAAACGCCAAAAAATGAGGATCAGTCATGGCAAAGCGATGACTATTTTTATCAGGTCATTTTTTATGGGCTCACAATATCATAGGAGATTTGGGGCCAGGCATCTGAATTCATG
>AWOL01S0006165.1:21802-46757 GCA_000715115.1 Nicotiana otophora
GGGGGGGGGGGGGCTTAATTTAGCCATTAACCCATAAGGAGACTCTAACTTAGAAAATAATTTTAAATTATAGCCAAAAAGTTAAGGAGTAAATTTATGATTATATTTTTTCTCAAGAAATTTAGATATATGAAGTTCACTCAATTCAGCTAGCTCCAACTATGTTAATAGCAAAGGACAAATATGAGATACTTTTCTTATTTCAATGGTATAAAAGGATCAAAAAAATTTAACAATGAATAAAGCTAAGCAATTTTGAATAATACATAAATAAATTTTAGCATTTTTACTTTTTAATATATGCTAATATGTGCATATAACTTCTTTTAAAATTATTGTATAGAAAATGTTCGAGAATTAAAAGAAAAAAGTAATGTACGCCTTTGTAGTTAAGAGGTTATTATTAAAAATAAGATTAACTTAAATATATCGACAGTAATAAAGGTTTTACACTAAAATATTATTATTGTTCGTAACAAATCACTTTTCGGTCTATGTTTACTCTATGAAAATGATTGTAATTCACTTTTAATGATATAATACTATAAATATTCTTAAAATATCATCAATAATTTTAATCGCTTTGGATTAATTTGTTATGAATTCAACTCTCAATATTTATTTGTAGATAACTAGTTAAGGAAAATCTCTTCAATGTTGTTAACTATGCACTCTCATCTCAATTTGTTTAGCGGATTTATTTGATCAAACTTTAAAAGCTAAGTCATATTTGATCAATTCATTTTCTCATATCTAACTGATGAAAATATTATAAATATAATGTTAATTAAATTTCTCTTAATTAAAAATCTCGAAAAAAAAAAAAATACCAAACGTGCGTTACTCGGTGACACGGTCAGATGGGAATGGGAATGGGAATGAAGAAAAGGTTAAAAGTAATAGACCAAAAATCCCACCAGCATTTTTGCCGTTAGGCTGTTTGAGTCAAAATAACGACGTCGTTTCTGAATGCATAAAATCCATGACATCTTTTTACAGATAAGTCATGCGTTTTGAATTGGCAGTTAGCAGTTTGTCGGTTGTCCATTGGCCACTGGAAAGAAAACTGGAGAATAAAATGTATACATACTTATATAGTAACGATTTCTCGATATTAGATTTCGAAAAACTAAGTTAACGTATGATCATGGCGGATTAAAGGGGCCGGAGGGAATTGTGGAACCCCTTTGTCGAAAAATTATATTGTATATATAAGGCAAAGTCTATTTTGTGCATCTATATACTTCCTCTGTTTTAACTTATATTAAAATATTTGACTGGGCACGAAATTTAAGAAAAGAGAGAAGACTTTTGAACTTGTGATGTAAAATGAGGCACATATATTTTGTGTGGCTATAAATCATTGCATAAAGGTAAATTATTTCCAAATATGAAAAGGGGTCATTCTTTTTTGCACAAACTAAAAAGAAAATAGGTCCACATAAATTAAAATGGGGAGAGCAATATATTTTGAATCCCTTGACATAATCCAAAAGCATAGCTCGGTGTGGTTAAGGGATTCAAAATATTTGTAAGGTCGCTAGTTCAATTCCCATTTTCCATAGTAAAAGGGCAGCCTTGTGCACAAGGCATCTAGCGTTTACGCGGGGTTTCGGAAAGCAGTGGTGGATCCATAGTGTAGGGTGTGGGTGTTGAGGTTTTTATTTAAGATGATATAGTCTTAAAATGAGGGTGAATGGGAAATGGAGAAAATAAAATTTTTGAGTAAAATTTTAAGTTTCCCCCTCTTGACAATGAGACATTGTCCCATATTGGAAGAGGAAAAGATTTTTGGTGGGTGTATATATAATTGCTCTTCTTGTAGCTCTTAAAGAGTTAAGAAGAAAGCAAGCCTCGTGCCGTCGTCGTCGTCGTCGCTCGCTCGGCTCGGCTTCGGGTTCGGTCAAATGATTGATTGATTGATTTTTTGGACCAAATTTATTTATTTATAGTAAATATTAATATAAGATTATCCGCATTTTTAACGGATATATTCCAATCCGTGTATTGACCACCAGCTGCAATAACAGCCGCATTCGGATTCAGATTCGGTCAAATGATCGATTGATTGATTGATTTTTTGAACCAAATTTATTTGTTAATAGTAAATATTAACGTAAGATTATCCGCATTTTTAACGGATATGTTTCAATCCGTGTATTGACCACCAGCTGCAATAACAGCCGCCTACTGCTCTTTCCACCATGGCCAAGTGCTTGCTCCACAAACAAGCTAGTGCATGCTCCACCATGGAGGGTGGAGGGTCGTTCATCTTCAAAGCTGGCTGCTATAAATATGTGCAGCAGCTGTTGAAGAAAGACACAACACCAAGACACCAAAAACTGAAAAAACGTTGGCTATACATTGCACTCCCTCCTCTCAGCATTTCCATACGATTTTCTGAGTTTCTACTCCTTTGTTCTGCATTGTTTTAACTTCAAACAAAGCAACTGTAAGTGTGATTTGCTACCGAACTTTGTGTTCGCTGAAACACTGGGGTTTGAAGTACCGCTANCTTTGTGTTCGCTGAAACACTGGGGTTTGAAGTATCGATACACCAGTGTGTGATTCGTTCTATCCTGGGAGGAAATAATCCATAACCTTGGATACTAGGAGGGGATTAAATACCTTAAGGAACACTGTGAATTCAGTGGGCTCGAATACGATTTACTGTCTCATTACGATAACTTATATTTCGCAGAATTATTATTTACAAATACAACAATATTGGCGGGACTAACAATGGGTTCCCAGGAACCGAGTAACTTTTACCCGAGCCTTGTATTTGTATTGATAAATTTATTAAATGTATAAGTATTTTTAGTTTGGAACCCATAAGCAAAATCAGGTATTGGTCCAGTGGCAACCGAAGGAACTAGTTTAAGCTATGTTCCTGAATATTTGGCGGGGGTTCTCAAATCCCTTTGAACACTTTTTAATTTTTTTCACCAAACAGCACCCATAGGCACTTTTTGTTTCTCTTTTTCTTTTAAAAACTGACCAGCCAACGTTAAAAAACTTTCGCACTTGCTTAAAGTATCACTTTTGCCCAAATGTTGAAACCCATAAGTTTCAAATATTAGATCCACCTCTGTCAGGAAGGACCGCAACCAAAGGGGTGTGATGCAGACAGCCTAACCTACTGTAAGTATTAGTAACTGCTTCCATGGTCCAAGGTCTTTTTTAATTTTTTTTATCTTTTTCTTTTTTGAACCCCAACAAAAATCCTTCCTCAGCCATTACGTATCATATTTGACTTTATAGAGCGTTTAACGGTTGCGGTATCAGATGAATAGAATATGTTGTAGATGTGAAATTTGTTAATTTTGAGAGGGAGCAAATCTGGACGAGGAAGAAAGGGCAAGCATCAGCATGTAGGTTTTCAGATCCAGGTGTAGTACCAGGCTCTTTAACTATTATTCTTCGGAAATAGCCAAGTGAAACAAATATATATATATACACACAATAATCATGAGTATGTAATAGAAAGGTATATAAAAACATAAAATCGTGTATTTATTAATTTGAGAGTAGATAAACTCTTTTTGAAAAACTAACATAATATATATTCATTTGCATGTCCTAACTATTCCGCCGAGTAGATTGAAGCAATACCAATAACCTTAAAATTAAAAAGTCACTTTTAAGAGCAAGTCTAACCAATTTAGCAGAATGACAGCAAAAATTAATCAGTGTCACTATCTATATGCTTGATGTGAGTGCTTGGCTTGATAACAATAATTGGTGAGCTCCACTTTTCTCAAAGTGAATTTCCATTTACCTGAAAAGGAAGTGGAACAAATTGAAATACATTTGAAATGTTGGATGTTCGTGATTTTAATTGGACCGACAATCACCTAGGCACTGTTCTACAAAAAAATCTGGTAAAAGTGTTCAAACTTTAAACAAATCAAAAAATATTTTATCAACGAATGGTATAAACTATTTGTGAAAAAGTAAAATACACTACACACGATGGTCTTCATTTAGTTTTGACAAATAAAATGGGTAGATAACTTTGAACCCGTGAGCAATCTATCACTTTGAATATGAACTGCCTCACTCTACTACATTAAGAGTGTTCAAAATATAATATATAATAATATAAAATAGTATTTGACTTATATAAACAGTATATTTTTTCAGCGAAGGATGTTTGGTTGACCACCATTGGCATAGTGTGGCTACGCCACTAATATATGATCCTTTCACCCTTAATCAAAGTCTTGTGTTCGAATTATGGAATGAATTTTTTTTTGATAGAGAATGCTAGCTTCCTCTTTTAATGGACCTTACATTGCGTGAATCTAAATTAGATGGTTTCAAAGCGAATGCAGAACTGTAGCACCCCGAAAAATTTCGAAATGCTTAAGCGCTATTAAGAAAGTTAATGTATGCTAATTATATTATTTTGTGTGCAGATGATGACTAATAATATGATGGATATTAGTTGAATATGATAATAAGTGTACGAGGCATATTACAAGTGATGTGGGCTTTAAGGCATGTCAAATTGGAAACTACATGATAGACTAAACTTCCAAATGAGTACAAGCAAGACCTAACTTTGAACGATCATATCTAGATCTATATATATATAAGGTGTATTGTGGTGGACAACCTATCAAATGAAAGATCTTCGAGTCTAGTTTCAAACGCTTCAAACCATTCATCATTTGGACAATCCTACAAGAAAGTTATGATCAAATTACTAAAGGCTGGCAGTGAAGTACTGCCATAGCGTCTGGGTTCACATACGAGCTTCGAGGAGGAGTGAACTGCGGACGCGTAGCGTCCGGAGAAGCGTCCGAAACCCAGAAATTTGGGCCTATAAGTACAAAATCCGGGGGAGAGAGTATTTTGACTATTGGGGGTTCGGGTTCTTGAGGTGAAGAGGCAATTTTAAGCTCAAATCAAGTCCAATCAACTAGGGTAAGTTGTTAATGATATTTAGGGTTGATTCTTACTCAATATACATGAGTTCTAATATCATTCTTACATTCCAATACTAGATTTGAGCATCAAATCCTCAAGAACACAAAAATCACCAAAGTTGTGATTTGTCAAGATTGATCTACTAGAGTTAATTCCAATGATTCAAACTCATTTATTATGAGTAGTTAGAAGTATTTGAAGCTTTTGTTACAAGTTTTAATGGTTGAAAAATTGGATTATAAAACTCTAGTTCATGGCATGAATAATACTTTTTAGAAAATAAGAGAGACGATGAATAGTAATCTTGGCGATGAAATTGATGAATACAATAAACCTATGGAATTATTTGTTAGCAAAAGTTCGAAGTGAGCAACTAAGTAATCACCCGAATTGTATATTTTGCAAGTGTTGATTATGGAAGACGATGAATAGTAATCTTGGCGATGAAATTGATGAATACAATAAACCTATGGAATTATTTGTTAGCAAAAGTTCGAAGTGAGCAACTAAGTAATCACCCGAATTGTATATTTTGCAAGTGTTGATTATGGAAGACGATGAATAGTAATCTTGGCGATGAAATTGATGAATACAATAAACCTATGGAATTATTTGTTAGCAAAAGTTCGAAGTGAGCAACTAAGTAATCACCCGAATTGTATATTTTGCAAGTGTTGATTATGGAAGACGATGAATAGTAATCTTGGCGATGAAATTGATGAATACAATAAACCTATGGAATTATTTGTTAGCAAAAGTTCGAAGTGAGCAACTAAGTAATCACCCGAATTGTATATTTTGCAAGTGTTGATTATGGAAGACGATGAATAGTAACTTGGTGGCATTGAACAATTGATGTAGTATCATTAATGACTTCGAATGAGTATTAAAATATAAGAATGAAGTTGAACGGACTAGCATGTGACTCTATTCGGCGATTTGAGTTGTTGGAGGCTTGTAGCCAACTTATGAGCCATAAATGGATATTAATAAATATTTTAAGTCATATTTTGATGTAATTAGGATATCTAATTGTAGATATCGGCTTGTTGGTGATATTTGAGTATTTTAATCAACACTGAAACGATGGAAGAGGATTGAAAGTTTGTGAATGTTAATAAAGCGAAAGCGAGGTAAGTTGATTAAAACTTACTCTTCTTGAGGGATTTTCTCTAAAAGCATATTTCGAGTTAATGATTAAGTTGTTTGCGAATTTGTTGGCGTGCTTGTGGGGACAAATAAGTATAGATGTCTCCATGTAGTAAAATATTATGTTGCATATGTAGTGTCGTATTGTTTTATAAAATTTTGTTTTGAATCTTGTTGGCAAAATCACACTCAAGGTAAATATTATAAATTTTTATCAAAACATACGTATTGATAAGAGTATACATATTTGAGTGCTAAAGACAAGTTTTTATGAAAAATATTTCTTTTGAAAATTGATGAGTAGAATAGCACATGTAAAAGGTTGTTTATTTAATTTTTGTTCAAATGGTTTAGATTTTCTATTAATGCTATGATTTGATAAAAATAGATCATTTAAGGCTATTATGCTATGACTCTATTTTTGAAGTATCAAATATTTTGGGAGTTACTTGTGTTCACCGAGATTGACTTCGGATATATAGTGTTCGTCATCATGAAACTACACGTGTCGGTGTAGGCCTAGATGACCACTTTGTGGTATAGACTATGACAGAGTACTCTCCATCGAGAGGGTACTATTTTGTGCTATTATTAGCATGGCTGAGTCGATTCGCACGACACTACGATGAGACGACCTGAGCAAGTAGGGTATATGATACTTGCCACTAGGTATATAACCTAGTTGACCTTTTTGTGTCGGTGATGGTATAGTACTCCCGGTGAAAGGTAAGGATGATTTTCTTATGTTTAGGTCCAAGGAGCCGAAATTGATTTCATTGACTTAAAGCAAATGGAATGATTTAGTATGATTTAATCCAAAATCTTGGGTTGATATAAATGTTTTAAAAGTTTATATTGTGGGTTATATTTCACTTGGCTTTTATTTAAAATGACAAGGATAATGAATAGATAAAATTTCTTATCGTTTTATATCAAATATTGGTGCATTATTTTTATAAAGTTTGTCCCAAGGACTTAAGTTAGAAAGAGTCTATGACACTTATTGAGTACCGATGTGGTGTATTCAGCCCTTAGGGGCCCACCTCCAGGGCCCCGCTTAATTTACATGTTTCAGGATGAGGTATGATACGTGGCATGCGGTCAGGGCTAGGATGACTCTTTTTCTGAGGTATATGGTGAGGCATCACTCCTATTTCATGGTAGCTATCATGTTGTTTTCTTAATTTATACTAGTGAGGTATTAGCTCAAGTGTTTAATTCTATTATTTGGTATAAAGACTCCATGGATAGTTGTGAAAGGTTGTAGTAACGGGATTGTACACGACATACATAAAAATATATTTATTTTACTTAGTCTCATTGTTATTATCATAAAAGGCGTCATGTGTGATTTTGAATTGGAAAATATTTTATCATTTAATTTGAAAATGTATATGATTTTCAAGGAGCTTCCGCAATTAAATTGATTTTTATGCATATAATTTGGGTGCATTATATGGTTTGGTTCGCTCGGGTCGGGTAGTCCTAGAAAGTCTATGGAGTCGTGTCAAGTAGAGCCCCTCTTGTCAGTGTGTTGTCGACCACACGTTTATCGGAAAGGCTACAAAGACATCTAGGGAGTTTTACTTTCATCTTACTCTAGATCGTGCGTTTGTGCCTGAAGTGATAGTACGTATTCTCGATCGTATTGATTATCTATTGTGGAAGGTATAGAAATGACGAGAATAAAGCTCAAGGTTCAAGTTATAATACAAGATGTTTGGGCTAATAGCCAAAAAGTGTCAAATTTGTTCAAAATTGAAAGATAAGTTAAAAATAGATTGGGACTGATAGAGTCAACACATATGACTTTAGTGAATAAAAATTATCCGTCGAATACTGAGAAATCATGAAAAAACATAAGGTGATGATGTCAACTAGTATTGTTAGGATGGTGTCATGACTTATAAAGAATTTTACTAAAGGATGCGAATAAAGGCACTTGTGGTAGACCTTAGATTTCAATTCAAGATTGTTGGTCATGATGTTGGAATGACTGTTTACTATGATAATCACCATTAACGAGTTCAACAAAGGTACAAAAAAATATTGTAAATGAATAAGTTGCATATTAAATTATCATGACAAGATATATAAAGAGGTGATATAGATCTAATTGAGAAGTGAATGTGAATCAGTCAAGTTTGTGGTAACCATAGTATGACTCATAAGAAGTATGGCACAGTTAATACAGTGTCAATAATGACCAAAGACACATTCCCAAAAGAAAAAGAAAAAGACTTGCTTGATCATCCGAAAAGGGAATGTTATAAGACGAGAGAGATGACCCTTAATTGTACTAGACATCGGGTTTCCCCTGAGCATGATGGGTTATCTTCATGATTGTAGCATATGTAATAGAAGTGACACACAAGAAATAAAGTGCCACATGTAAGTACGAGTTGAGGATAGACGAAGCATGCCATATGTAAAAGATGGGCATGACAACCTTGAGTTCCTCCAGATGATGAATGTAAAACAAATAAAAATTAATCTCTAATTATGCATATCAAGGTATACGAGGATAAAGTATGTGAATTTAAATGGATAAGCGTGAAAATATTAAGGCATGAGATGCAAAAAAGGCGTAATCTTGGAGGTTATAAGATGCAGTGTTATCAAAGGCGAAAAGCGCAAAAAAGGTCTAAGGTCCGTTGGAGCTTTAAGCGCAAATAAAGCGTGAGCTTTAATGAAAAAAGGCACAACTGGAGAAAAAGTAAAAAAATATGTATATGTAGTCCAAGATTAATAATTATAAGCATGAATAACAAATATATGGACAAAGAAATTGGAAAACAATTATGATAAAATGAAATATTAATTGTTTAATATCATCTTTTCACGATTATACCCATTGTCAAGGAATAGTATACCTTAGAGCCTTGATGCGATACTAAAGCGCCCACAAGGCGAGGTGAAGCACTCAACATGCTTTGAGCCTCGCTTCCGAGCTTAAGCACGCTTTAAGCACGCCTTTGACAACACTGATAAGAAGCAATATAGGTTGTTAGAGAAGGAAAAAAAATTACGTGGAATGATAAGCTTGAGTTTTTCTAGTCGAGGTATATCTTATTCTGTTGAAATGATAAAGAATTGAGAATTTCCAAGAATGATCTCAAAGCAACTCTATATGTGCCCAATATTGAAAGAGCAGTTAACTTGTGAGTGAACAGATCCTTGTGATTTAAGAAGAATAAATATTAAAATGACTCATGGGCTAATTTAAAGTTGTTGGAAAGTTATACACATAATGTGTGTGACGTAAGGCTCAAAAGAAAATTGAAAACGATTTTGGTACAGATTTGGAGATTGAGAAGTTACAAGAATTCAAAGGCTACATGATACCGTGTCACAAATTCCTAACATGATATGTATGGACGAGGTGAATGATACCATGAAGAATGGGAAAATATGCAAGTATTTATTTTTTTATATGAAACATGTTGATGTAAATATGTAGTATTAGCTATGGCCAAAAATGTTCGCATTATGATAAAGACATGAGGTAATAAGACCCTACAGGCATAACATCTTTATCATAAGTATTAGCCTGCTCGGTGGGATACCATCAAAATAAAGTTTTATGAAAGGACTTAATAGCAAGAAATATAATTTTAGAGAAATATACTACGGAATCACATATATATATATATATATATATATGCATCTTGAGAACATGATGGTGGCATAAAGATTAATTGCATATTTCTTACATTTAGCATTGTGAAAATGGTATACACTGTGAAAAGTTATACAATGATATATGGATTTAGCCTAAGGGAGTCACATTTGTTCAACTTATTTAAGCACGAGATGAGAAACGCAAGGTAGTCGTACTTGCTAAAACTGTATTAGAGCATGGATTGAAGGGTGAAATGTTAAAAGAAATTTCAACGGTAGAGTGAACATGAAAGAATGAAGTGCTAACTATAATGATGTTGTAAGGGCGGGAAATAAAGGCACTTAGCAATATATGTTACAGCTAGTAGCGACGTAATACTTGGATATGAAAATGAACAAAGAAAGTTCATATGAGTATAACCAATCTATCCTATTGTCAGAATACTGAGCATATCAGCGTAATGATGAAATAAAATTCAAGGTACGATGAAAGATTGAAGCGGTAAAATAAAGATTTCTACTTGGGGAATAAAGAGCCTATAGTAGTGGATGGACATGTCGATGGTCAACGGGAAGTTTCCTATGAGATAACAGTTTAATAAAGACTTCGAGTGACGGGTAAGAGTTTGAATTGGGTTTACTCTTAAGTGGAGGAGCATCGGAACAAGAAGAGTTCACCTTAAAGATGATGGTTTTGAAAATAAGATTTCTTATTCATGAGTCAAGATGAAGAGAAAACCTTCGGTAGCCTCATGATGGAATGAGTACAATTACCATAGAGTGTTTGTAAGGAATCAAATAATCCCTCCGTTTCAATTTAGATGAGGTAGTTTTACTCGACACGGAGTTTACGAAAAAAAAAACTTTTGAAACTTGTGGTCTTAAAAGATTAAGGGGTAAAAGCTTTGTGGGGCAATGACATTTATGTGGTTATAAAAGCTTCTCATTAAGGGTAAAATGGGTAAAATGAAGAGTTTAAAGTTGAATTATTTCCAAATTTAGAAATGTGTCATTTATTTTGGAACAGACTAAAAAGGAAAGTACATCATCTAATTTAAAATGGGGGGAGAACGCATTACAAGCAATAGTCATGATATTCTACATCATGGATACGAAAAGGTTATGTCTGATTATTCACTTATTTAATGGGAAACTCAAATGTATTCTTACAACTTAGAGGCATATGTAATTTGAATTAAATTTAAGTGTTGGCGGAAAATAAGGGTGTAACGATCTGATCGGTCGTTTTGAGCCCTGGCACATCATTCAGCGGTTCGAGGCCTTGAGTAGCTTCACTTCAGGTGTTATGACTTATACGTGTGATCGAAATTTAATTTCGGGAAGTTCGGAGTTGGTTTGGAAAGCAAATTCTAAATTTAGAAACTTTAAGTTGGAAGAGTTGACCAAACTTTGACTTTTGAGTGAACGGCCTCAGAATTGGGATTTGAAGGTTCCAACAGGTTCATATGATGATTTCAGACTTGGGCGTATGTCTGGATCGGGTTTCGGATGACCCGGAAGTGTTTCAGCGCCTATTGTGAAAGTTGGCATTTTGGGAAAGATTTCATAAATTTGGGTTGAAGTGTATTTTGAATGTTATCGATGTCCATTTAGGATTCCGAGTCTGGGAATAGCTCCGTGTGGTGATTCTGGTCTTAGGGACATGTCCGGATGTGAATTTGGAGGTATGTAGGTCGTTTCGGAGTCATTTGGCGAAAGTTAGAAATTTGAAGGTTTTTGGGAAGTTTGACCAGAGTAGACTTTTTGATATCAGGGTCGAATTCCGATTCCGGAAGTGGGAATAGGTCCCTAATGTCAATTATGACTTGTGTGCAAAATCTGAGGTCAATCGGATTTGATTTGATAGGTTTCGACGTCGAATATAGAAGTTTGAAGTTCTAAAGTTCATAAAGCTTGAATTGGGGTGTGATTCGTGGTTTTGATGTTGTTTGATGTGATTTGAGGCCTTGCACAGGTTCGTGTTATGTATTGGGACTGGTTGGTATGATTGGACGGGGTCCTGGAGGCCTCGGGTGTAATTCGGGGTGGTTCCGGACCAAGTTTGAGTGCTTTGAAGCTGCTGGTTCTGGTGTTGTTCTTCGCATTTGCGAGGAGCCTCTCGCGTTCGCGAAGAAGGATTTTGCTGTTGGGACTTTGTTCTTCGTGTTCGCGAAGAGGCTCTCGCGCTCGCGAAGAAGGAATTTCTATTGTCCGTTGTCTGACTTCGAAAGCTTATATCTCACAATCTATGACGAATCTGGAGATAATCCAAAAATTAAAAGTTATAGACCTTGATGTCTAGTTCTCAGAAAGGTAAACCATTTATAATTTGGAGTTTTGTACAAAACGTTATAGTAGATACACTACACGCTATCCGGGAAGAGTTTGGAAATCTCTATTGCATAGGGCTGACTTTGGAAGCTTATATCTCGCAATCTACAAAGAATTAGAAGATGATCAACATATGAAAGTTAGAGTCTTTGATGTCTAGATTCCAGAAAGTCAAACCATTTGAGATTTGGAATTTTGTACAAAAGGTTATGACCATCATACTAGAGGCTATCTGAGAAGAGTGTGAAAATGGCTTTAGAGAATTTTGTTCATCGTGAACGCGATGGGAGGCTTGCGAATGCGAAGAAGAAAGTTGGGGCAGTGTTATAAGTCCTCTATTTCAGACCTTTGAGCCTTTATTTCGGATTTTCAGTTGGGAACCTCGGGATTTAGCGATTTTGGAGAGGAATTTCACCACAAAACTTGGGGTAAGCATTGTGATTATATTTCATGGATTAATCTTCATTTTCGGCGTTAGATTATGGTTTTTTCAAGAAGAAATCGGAAGAAATTTCTATAATTTCACAAAATAATTTTTCGAGTTTTGAATACCGATTCGGAGTCGGATTTGACTGAAATTAGTATGGTTGGACTCGTAATTGAATGAGTTATCGGATTTTGTGAGTTTCGTCGGGTTCCGAGACGTGGTCCCCACTGCCAACCTTTCGAGCGGAGTTGAGAATTTTTATAAATTGTCAAATTTCAAGCATTGGAGTATACATTTTGATTGGTTTGCACATTGTTTGCATAGTTTTGGATCGACAAGCATCGGTTTGAGGTGTTAGAGTGTCGTTGGAGCCGGATATGGAACTTCAGAGCGAGGTAAGTCTATTGTTTAACCTTGTAAGAGGGAATTTACCCCATAGGTGATTTTAATTAATAATTATTGTTAATTGTGGGGGCTATGTACACACTAGGTGACGAGAGTCCGTGCGTAGCTACTAATTATGCTATGTTCGGATAGTTTAGGACTCAAATCATGAAATACTTGTGATAATTGCATCCTCTATTAAATTGAAATATTGTAAATTGTTAGGGAAAATAGTAAAAGATCAAATTTCATATACTTGAATTTTTGTGTAAATTACTTTTTTTGTTAAAAGAAATTGTACATCTTTATGTGTTAGTTTTATAATAACTTCTCATTTCGTAGGTTCATAAGAAAATGACATCTTTTATTGTGGAGCGGGCCGACCGCCTCGGCAGTATAGATGCATTTATGGATAGTGTCGTACGTCCCTCAGCAGTGTACACGACACTCTGGATCGGGCCGAACGACCTCGGCAGGAATCGCACCTAATAATAATAATTACACGATATTTTGATGTTTTATTACAACTTGTGAAGCAAATTGACAAATTGGAAATTATTGAAATTTGAGAATAACTAATTCTGCTCGTTATGGAAATTATTGTTGTCCATATAAATCATGTTTAATTAAATATTTTTATTTTAATATTATTGACCCATAGTGAGTGTCAAAGTCGACCTCTCGTCACTACTTCTTCGAGATTAGGTTTGATACTTACTGGGTACACGTTGTTTACGTACTCATACTACACTTGCTATATATTTTTGTGCAGGTACATATATGTTTAGTGATCTTTTGGGCGCATATGCGCAGTTATTACGGGGACTTACGGTGAACTGCATTCCCTGCTACGAATCTACAGCATACAAAGTCTCTATTAATGTTATTTACATACTCCTGTCTAATTTGTATTCCAAACAGATATTGCATTTATAATATTTCCTAGTTGATGCTCATGCACTTGTGACATCGGATTTTGGTGGTTCTTTCAGGTTATTTATTTATCGTGGTTACTTTCAATTACTCCGTAAATTCTATTTTACACTGTCTAATTAAGGAAAAATTTTTATTATAAAAATACTAAAATGGGTAATTAAATTCGTAAATTATTGTTGGCTTGCCTGGCGGCGGCGTTAGGCTGCATCATGACCCAAGGTGAATTTTGGGTCGTGACAAAGGGAGTACTTTGAATTATACGTGGAATTAATGCAATAAGGGAGTACTTTTAATATGTGCACAGCTCGCACAGAATAAACAGAAAGGGATAATGCAATGTATATTCTTAAATTGTAAAATGACTTATTTATACCAAAATGATGTATGCAGTAAAAAGCTTGGGTTTAAGAAAGAGCACTAATCTTAAAAGGTGTAAGTGTCATCGTGATAGCATTGATACGCGAGTGTTGGAAGCTTACGGGCTATGGTAGTATATCTATGGTGCACCCATAAATAGATAAAATCTCATTTTTTTGTTAGAGAACCATCACAAAGAACTCAATAGAGTTAATGAGTTTGTTAAAGTTAAGAAATAGAAACTTAAACCCCGGTATTCCAGAATGGATGGCAAAGTAGTATCGTAAAATGGATGAAACTGGGATGAATTATTTTTCCATAGAGCAAACTTGTAAGCAATAATAGTTATCAAGTTGGGATCTTCGGGTACTCTAAAGTCACGAGTGAAAGTCGGGGTATTAATTGTTATATGATGGATAATCTAGGACAAATATCTTATTAGTCTTTGGAAGGAACATGAGGACATTCCAGAAATAATTTTAACAATTATAAGACATCAAGAGTCTTAAGTCGGAAAAATCATGTATGGAAACAAGAATCGTGAAAGGCAACAGATTTATTTAAAAGTATTGTTTAGGGAAAAACAATTCCAAGACTACGAGTCGGAATGAACAAGTTTTGCAGATACCAAGTGGGTAAATTAACTTCGATCTCATAAACTATGAGATATTGCCTTGATCAAGCTAAGAAATTAAGGGAGCATGAAAATCAGTTATTCTTTATCTCAAGAAAAAACATTATTAAGGAAGTCCAATCACAGAGAGATTTTTGATTTATTTGAAGATACTTTTAGGTACAACTTGACGTATGCATACTAAAGAAAACACGGGCATGTATAATAGTGATATGGGAGCTATGTATAGTAGCTATTATTGATATTGAATGCTATTCATATATGTTACTAGTTAAATGTTCTAAAGTTTCACATTTGATGCACTTGTGGTATATGTACGGCCTAGTGGGGTCAAGATGGTACATTATGTTGTATATTATTGGTTGTTGAGTTATGTTATTGTTGGTGCCCGTGTGAGAGATTATTCTTGATAGGTGTGAATTTTTGGATAGTCCCAATTAGAGGGAAAATTTGCCGAAATTTTTAAGAATTTGTAAAGATAGCCAAATTTTGAGGGCCATAAGTAAGTTGAGATTTTGGAAAGAAAGTATAAGACCCATATACAGTCATAAATGCATATGCATGATGATTGGAGATAAAAAGGATGGTAACTTTATGCTTAGAAGTGACTTGTGATAAGTGGGGATTTCGACTACTTATTAGCGCCCTTTAGCTTTCATTTTAGTCCAAAAATATTTAATTGTGTTCCCGAAAACTGATGAAATGTGCTCCATTGCAGGAATATTGGAAGATGAGCTCCCGAGATGAAATCCAACTCAAGAAGGAGTAATCTGAACTCAAGGACAAAAATAGGAACAAAAGCTCAGAAGTGCGGACCGCAGAATATCATCTGCGACCGCAGTTTGTGAAGAAACACCCATCAGAGATTAGTGCAAAGTGCGGTCCGCACATGAATTGTGCCGCCGTAGAAGCTGGGTCAGATCAAAGTTCAGATAACCTGCATTTCAAGTCTACCAAAAGTGCGGACCGCACAATTATTGTGCGGCCGCAGTTATAATTGTGCAGACTGCAGCAGAGCAAGGTGCGGTCGCAGTTACTATTCTGCGGACCGCAGAAAGAATGCAGTGCGGCCGTAATTCAGAATTATGCGACCGCAAACTTCCTATCCTATCAAGTTGAAGAAAAGTACGGACCGCACATGGAATTATGCGGCCGCAGAACCTCCGAAAGGGTGTTTTTGTCCGAAATTTTCTGCCTTGTATAAATATAAGAGTTTTACTTTTTTAGGTTAAATTTTTACATCAGCTGCTACAGTAGATGTTTCTTTTACTCTTTTTAGTAGTTTTTGCTATTTTGAGCTTTTTGAACATAAAGTTTATCAATTTAATTAGCAATATGGGTTTAATTATTATTTATTCTCCTATTTCAAGTAAATCTCTTTCAAATAAATATCTTTCGAATATAATTCCTTCAAGTAAATCTCTTTCAAATAAATATCTTTCGAATATAATTCTTTCAAGTAAATCTCTTTCAAATAAATATCTTTCGAATATAATTCCTTCTAGTAAATCTCTTTCAAATAAATATCTTTCGAATATAATTCTTTCAAGAGTCACCATGTGACACCTCATTTAACTTTCCTCGTGTGAGAAATATATTCAATATATTACATCAAATGGCACGGCAATACCTTCGTGCACTTGTCTCATTCTCACACAATGTATATATGTAGATCAACTCAATTGGCATGGCAACACCCTTCGTACATTTATCTCTTTCTCATCGTGCTTACATATAACAATATCAACTAGATGGGAGAAAAGTCAATAACAATAAAAGAAATAAAGTGGGAGGAACACTGTAATGATCCGGCCGGTCGTTTTGAGTATTACAGTTCCGTTCCCCCAATTACTGCTCAATTTATGCTTTACAGTTGACCTATCGGGTTAGTTGGTTCGGGTCCGGAGAGATTTCGAAATGAATTGAGAAACTTAGTCTCTTAATGGAAAGCTTAAGTTGGAAAAGATGATGGGATATTGATTTATGTGTAAACGACCTCGAATTCGAATTCTGATGATTCCAATAGCTTTATATGGTTATTTTAGACTTAAAAAAGTGTCCGAAAAATTATTTGGAGGTCCGTAGTGGAATTAGGCTTGAATAGCGAAGTCGAATTTTTGGGAAGGTTGACCGAGGGGTTGACTTTTTGATATCAGGGTTGAAATTCGATTCTGAAAATTTGAATAGCTTCGTTATGTCAAATGTGACTTATGTGCAAAATTTGAAGTCATTCCGGATTGATTTGATATGTTTCGGCATAAGATATAGAACTTGAAAGTTCAAAGTTCAAAAATTTTGAATTGGGGTATGATTCATCGTTTTGATGTTGTTTGATGTTATTTGAGCCCTCGAGTAGGTCCGTGGTATGTTTTAGGACTTGTTGGTGTACTAGGTTGAGGTCCCGAAGGCCTCGGGTAAGTTTCAGATGGTTAACGGGTTGGATTTTGGACTTGGAACTCTGCTGGAATTGTTCTGATGCACCATCTGGTTTCCTTCATCGCGTTCGCGAAGAGGAACTGAGAGGCTGGCAATATTTTCTCTTCGCGTTCATGAAGATAAGGACGTGTTTGCGAAGGGTGGACATGGTATGCATCGCGAACGCGAGAGGTGTTACGCGTTCGCGAATAATAGAGGAAGCAACTGAGGACCCCATGCAATTGGTCTATGCATTCGCGTAGTGAGGGGGAAACGAAGCATCGCGTTCGCGATTAGTTGAACGTGTTCGCTTAGAAGGCATTGAGGCAGAGGCACTTTGTGCTTCACGAATGCGAGGGGTATGTCGCGTTCGCAAAGGAGGAATTTGGACAGGAACAATTTTGTGCTTCGCGAACGCGAGGCACTGACCGCGTTCGCGAAGAAGAAAAGCCTGGGCAGTGAGTTTAAGTTCTGAAAATGGGACGATTTCCATTTTGACGGATTGGAGCTCGGGAAGAGGCAATTTTCGAGAGTTTTTCAAGGAAAATAACGGGGTAAGTGTTCTTAACTCAATATTGATCAAATTACCCCGAATCCACAGTTGTTTTCAACATTTAATTGGTGAATTAAGTTGGAAAATTGTGAAAACCCTCTTGGTTTATTTTGAAGATTTGAGGGTCGAGTTGATGTCGTATTTGAGTAAAATATATATGGTTGAACTTGTAATTGGATGGTTTGTCAGATTGTATAAGTTTCATCGGATTCCGAGATGTGGGCCCCATAAGCGATTTTTGAGTTAATTTCATATTTTTATTGGAAAATTAGTATTTCCTTATGGAATTGATTACAATAATTGGTATTAACTGAATCGAATTAATTGTGGCTAGATTCGAGCCGTTCAGAAGTTGGTACGTGCAGAATGGGATTTCTGGAGCATTGATTAGCTTGCTCAATATTGGATTCATCTTGTTCGAGGTAAGTAACTCTTCTAATCTTGGAGCTGAGGGTATGAACCCTGAATATATGTATTATGTGAATTGTTTGAAGGTGACGCACATGCTAGGTGATGGGCGTGTGGGCGTGCACCATAGAAATTATGGCATAATTGTTCCGTGGAATTTTGTAGTCAAATGATCTTGGCATTTTCCATGCAGTCTTATGTGTTAAAGAAATTGAGCTGAGAATCATATTTTTAAAAACATATCATGCTGAGGCTATATGCCAGTATTATTGAGACCCACAGAGGTCATATTGTTGTTGAATTATTTGTTTAAAATGAAATTTCATACTCAGATGTTTATTCATTTCATAGCATCTCTCAGTCTCTGTTGCTATTTATTGATTCATTATATCATCATTTTGGGCTAGTTTCATGACATTGTGAGCCCGAGAGACTGGAGAGATTAATGACTGAGTGAGGCCGAGGGCCTGATTTTGAGGATAATTATGAGATCTGGTTACACGTTGTAGCACGCCATATTTGCTTTATATACTTTATTATTATGTGGATCAGGGTTGCCCCCTGCAGCAGGCCTTATAGGATTTATTATAGCACGTGAGTTATCCGTGCGGATACATATATTTATACTATAGCACTTGAGTTGTCCATGCAGCACGTGAGTTGTCCGTGCAGATTATAGCGTTTGGGCTGAAGGAGCCCCTCCGGAGTCTGTACGCACCCCCAGTGAGTGCAGGTACCTACTGAGTGCGAGTGGTGAGTGTCGAGCGATTGGGAGGACTGAGTGACTGTGAGGACTGAGTGACTGGGAGGACTAAGTAAAATAATACTCTATCTTATCATTATTGAAAGGATTTTTGGGAAAAATTACTATTTTCAAACTTACTTATATTTTTGGTAAACAATTTGGATTTTTACTGACACACTAGAAAGGCAGAATTGTTTTCAAAAATCATGATTAAGCTGAGCATTTTATCTCCGAGTTACTTCTTTTTTACTTGCTTTATGTTGTTATGAACTGTTGTTGGTTATTGGTGGTGGACCCGACCTTGGTACAAGCTCGTCACTACTTTCAACCTAAGGTTAGGTTTATTACTTATTGATTACATGGGGTCGATGTACTCATACTATACTTCTGCACCTTGCGTGCAGATGTTGGCTGCTGATGTTGCTGCGTTTGTCGGGAGCTGGATCTAAAGATGTACCTGTGTTCCGGTTGTAACTGCCTCTTGTCCATGGTAGCCTTAGATTCGTAAAACTCTGTTTATGTACTTTTCAAACAGATGATGTACTACTTCATACCAGCTTTGTATACTCTATTCCTAGATGCTCATGATTTGTACTACCAATTCTTGGGGGAAATGTATCCGTTTGGTATATTTTCTTTTAATTAATTATCTTGTTAAATTACATTGAAGTTGGTTAGTGGTTAATTGGCTTACCTAACGGGTTGGGTTAAGTGCCATCATGGCTAGCTAGATTTTGGGTCGTGATAAGGTGGTATCAGAGCTCTAGGTACATATGTTCTACAAGTCATAAGCAAGTGTCTAGTAGAGTCTTGCGGATCGGTATGATGACGTCCATACTTATTTTCGAGAGTCTACAGGGCATTTAGGATAATTTCCCATCTTTATTTGCTTATCGTGCAGAATTGATTCAACTTGAGACATAACTTTTTGAATTCCTTCCATGCATTCGTATGCGCACATGAGCGCTCGGTATCAGTCGCGCATCGCCGGCTTGTGATTCTATGAACGAAGTTCGAGATGTGTATACTGTGTTTTGGTGATTGGCTAGTCTGGGAGACTTAAGTCCATAGTTAGACCGCAGCTTGGGCTAGGTAGCTTCAGTTGTAACTTGTACATTTGACTTATATGTCCGGTGATGTCCCTGGGAGTGAAATTTGTGGTTCGATGGGTGATGGAATGGCCTTGTGATGAGTATGATGTAACTGCGGGATGAGTTAAGACGATTTGAATGTGACGAGAAGTGTTTTCTTGAAGTGTAACAGAAGGCCATTGGGTGCTTTATTTTCGTTTTGATGTGACGTACAGTCTCGAGTATGAATGTTTTGAAGGATCTTTCACGTTGTTAAATTTTGGGACAATTAAATTCTCATGTCTTGTTAATGAGTTTGGACTCAGAAAGATTAAGTGATTTCATAGTAATTGTAATTGAGAAAGGGTATAACAAGATACCATTTTGAGGCTAAACAGGTGGGTTATCCCCTGCAGAGTAATCTACGTAGGTGTGTTCCTTATAATGTGAATTGAGAGTTTCTTTTCTGCCAGTAGGGCGTAAATGATGAGATTTGAATTGAATATGGCCGAGAAAGGCGACTTGAGTGTCAAGAGAATAAATGCGAGCTTAGTGGATGATTGAGGTATTTTTATGATTGGCGTTGTATGAGCTTGAGAAGAATTTTCATTTAACTAACTGCAGTATTATGACAGTAATAGAGTATGGATATTGTGAGTTATCGAGTGCCTAAATTTATGGCTTTGAGCCAAGTGGGGGAGTCTGCTATGGACAAATCAATTCATGGGTATGTGTCAAATTTTTGTTTTGGTTTGAAGTATACTTGGGAATCAGTGATGAATTGCAGAGGTGGAGTTCGAGAATGACTCGAGGAAGGAAATTTCTGGTTACGGGTTATATTGCGCTTTATGAGTATATGAAAATCATGGGATGAGTGAGTTGATATTTGTGAATAATGTAGTGTGCATGGAGTATGAATTTGATAGGTGGTATTAAAGTAGAGTTACTTCTTTGAGTGTTGTTGTGCTAATGGGGCACATGTCTTTTGGCCCATTTGGGCGATGTAATATGGATTTGAACAAAGGGGGTGACTCTCGAGAAAGTTCTAATAGATTCGAGATTAATATGTAACAATTGAGAATTTTTGGCGGATATTTTTATGGCTAAAATCTGAGATTTAAGTTGGATGGTGTCGAGACTTGTGGTATTTTTGTATATCATTATGAATTTTATATTTCGGTATCAGGAAGGTGAATGAAACGGCCTTACACTCAAATAAGGTATTTTCAGAGTGGGTGTTTCGGTTGTGGTATTTATAGGGCTAATTATGATGTGGTGAGACTCTATAGATATTTTAGTGGCAATATTCTTGGGTTTTGGTGACCTACGTGGTTTGGTCGAGTTAGAGGAATTTAGTTCTAGTAGCTTGATTATGTGCAGATGGATTTAAAAGTGTTCTTGATAGTTTCTACCATGGTTTGAACTAGATATTTTCTACTGGTGTGGGAAACGTGTTGTGTATTGTGATTTCCTCCTGGAAGGAAGCAAGAAAAAGGTTTCTAACTAACCAGGTATGTAATTTGCCGGTGACTCAGAGTTGATAATGGGATTCTTGTGCTTGTCACATGATGGTATAATAGATGTGGTGTGGTATGCGGGATTAGGATTTACATGTACAAGTTGACAATTCAGTCTTGAAGAGAAGGTAACGAATGTTGGATAGCATGGTCAGTTTCAAATTTTTTGATGAATATTATAACTGCTCGGTAATTCCTGAGAAGGGTGCGCATTTCAGAAAGCGCATTGTGTTTTGACTTACGGATGTTCATCAGTATTGCAGTACTCACCTGGTTGATAGACTGCTGATAATCAAATTATTGCTATGTGGCACGGAAGAATTATGAAATTATTCCTCATGGGATTATCATGAATGGAAGATGTGTTAGTCATTCTAGTGCTGGAGTTGGGATCGGTTACGGTGATTCATGTGTTCGATGAATTTGGAGACTGGGAGTTCTCGGAAGTATATTATTTTAGATTGCGGCTTATTTGAGGTGAGTATTTTATTTTAACTCAGTAGAGGCACTACGTTAATTATTTGTGATAGCTACGCACTATAAGTGTGCATATATGTAAGGTTTGAGCCAATGTGCGGGCATTGGGGCAGGTATTTATACTCGAAAAAATGCTTAGGCTATGATATGCCTGGAGTTGATTGTGAAGCGTAAAGTTATAACGTTTCTCGTGTTCTTACCTTTGTTGAGAACTATATGGGCTACACTTGAGGTTACAAAGAGGCTAATTCCATGAATAAATGGGGTAGTTACTATTTTTGTGTTAAATTACCGATTTGAAGTGTGATAGCAGACTTTGCACATGCTTAATTATGACGTGTTATTTATACCAGTCCAGGAGCATGAGAATATTATTTCATTATCATATACAAGTGTACTTATTTAATTGCTCATATATGATATGCTAGGACTAGAGGCTTGTGACCATGCCGGGGGATTCATATTATTGACACGTGAGTTGTCCGTGCCGTATGTGGGAATTTTATTTCTATGAAAATTTATCCGATTCATTAATTTCCTTCCTCTACAATTGTGCACATGCGCCTACGGTTATCCTCTTCACGAAATTTGAGGAGTTGGTTATAACATAATGGTTGTGGTGGTGCTTGTTGAACTTGCAATATGGTTCTCTTCCATGAGACATCTCCCATATTTGGGTACACAAATTGCGCAGTGGTGGCTAGAGTTATATTGATGTGGTATGTTTGTGGGATAGTTGTGTTTAATAATATAAGGTCATCAGACCTAAAATGGGTACTATCATATTTGATTATAGTATATTCGGAAAGATAATATTGAAAGTCGGCTTAGCAAGTGATTATGGTTCTGGTTGGGGCGAGAGAGCTCCATGACCTGTTGATTTGATGAGGGGTTACGAGATTCTGCGTGTTTCTTTTATTATCAACAGTGTACGAAAGTATTTGGATGAGGTTTTGTTCGATATGGGGTTTAATACTAGTACTTGGTTGGTTTGAAGTAGTTACTGTGATCAGGAATGGGGATACAAGCATGCGAGTTGTGTATTATGTTAGGTGATTATATCTGTGGTTATGGTTATGGCTCGATGCAGCTTGTTTAGACCCATATAGTGTGTAAATGTAAGATTCGTGTCTTGAAAAGAAATTCTGAAGGTTGGGAATTGAATTCCAAGGTTTTTGGGCTAAGGTTAAATTAATAATTTTCAGTCGTATTGTGTTGTCAGGCCTATATGGAATAGGGTGACGTGAGATCACCCCCGGGTACGCACGTGGTAAGATGGAATAATGATTTCGTGGCTTGGAAATAACTCTTGGCACGTTCGAGGACGAACGTATGTTTAAGTGGGGGAGAATATAACGACTCGGCCGATCATTTTGAGTATTACACCCCTGTTCCCCCAATTACTGCTCAATTTATGCATTACAGTTGATTTATGACTTATCGAGTTAGTTGGTTCGGGTCCGGAGAGATTTCGGAATGAATTGAGACACTTAGTCTCTTAATGGAAAGCTTAAGTTAAAAAAGTCTACCGAATGTCGATTTATGTGTAAACTACCTCAGATTCGAATTCTGATGATTCCAATAGCTCTGTATGGTAATTTTGGACTTAGGAGCATGTCCGAAAAAATATTTGGAGGTATGTAGTGGAATTAGGCTTGAAATGACGAAAGTCAAATTTTTGGAAAGTTTGACCGAGGGGTTGACTTTTTGATATCGAGGTCGAAATTCTATTCTGGAAATTTTAATAGCTTTGTTATGTCAAATGTGACTTGTGTGCAAAATTTGAAGTCATTCCAGATTGATTTGATGTGTTTCGGCACAAGATATAGAATTTGAAAGTTCAAAGTTTATAGATTTTGAATTGGGGTATGATTCATCGTTTTGAAGTTGTTTGATGTGATTTGAGGCCTCGAGTAGGTCTGTGGTATGTTTTAGGACTTGTTGGTGTATTTAGTTGAGGTCTCGGGGGCCTCGGGTAAGTTTCGGATGGTTAACGGGTTGGATTTTAGACTTGGAACTCTGCTGGAATTTTTCTGATGCACCATCCGGTTTCCTTCATCGCGTTCGCGAGTGGAGTCTCGCGTTCGCGAATAGGAACTGAGAGGCTGTCAATATTTGCTCTTCAAAATTTAATAAGTAACTCTCTATTCTAAGACCTCGAAAAGCACCATTTACCATTTCTCAACTTGCGTGCGCAGTCCGTACAATTGTTCGAAAGGTTTTTATGTGAAAAATAGATTAAAATGTGAAATAGAGCTTTAAAACTCAACTAAGTTGACTTTGGTCAATATTTTGAGCAAACGGATCCGGATCAGTGTTTTGATAATTCTGGTAGGTCCGTATCGTGATTTGGGACTTGGGCGTATGCCCGGAATCGAATTCCGAGGTCCCTAGCCCGAGATATGGAATTTTGATGAAACATTAAAAGCTTAAAAGCTTAATAATTTTTAAGAAATTACTGATGTTGGATTTATTGACCTCGGGTCCGTATTTTGGTTCCGGATCCCGGTATAGGTCCACTATAATATTTATGACTTTTCTGCCAAATTTGGTGAGAATCGGAGTTGATTTTACGTCATTCGGACGTCCGGTTGTAAAAATATAAGTTTTAAAATTTTCTTGAAAACCTCCTTTGATTTGGTGTCCGATTCGTAGTTATAGGTGTTATTTTGGCGATTTGATCGCGCGAGCAAGTTTTTATGATGTTTTAGGTCTTGTGTGCATGTTTGGTTTGGAGCCCCGAAGGCTCGGGTGAGTTTCAGATAGGATACGAGATGATTTTGAACATAGAAAAATCTGATTTTCTGCAATTTCAGGCTTCTGGTATTTCCTTCATCGCGTTCGTGAATGTACTCTCGCGAACGTGAAGAGCAAACTTGGCTGGCTGAATTTTCCTTCTTTGCGAACGCGAAGATTGGGTCGCGAATGCGACGCTGTGGGGACTTCACCCTTCGCGAACACGACCAACTCAACGTGAACACGATGCTTTAGAGGCC